>VWZW01002314.1:693446-851645 GCA_013397115.1 Edolisoma coerulescens | reverse complement strand
ATGCCAAGGTGACATAGGGAGGCTTAGTGGGTGAGGGAAAAGCTGTGGATGTTGTCTACCTGGATTTTGGAAAGGAGTTTATAGCAAGGTGAGGCATAGTCACTTCTCCCAGATAACTAGGAACAAGAGGAAAATGGCCTCAAGCTGGGCCAGGTAAGATTTACATTGGATATTAGGAAAAAAATGTTCAAATCTTCACTTCCCTCCAAGCTTCTTTTATTATTTCTGCTTTGTTTCTAACCTAAAAATGTAGACAGTCTTTTGAGCTAAAGATTCCTGTTGTCACAGTGGCTGTTACTTATTTGTGAGTAGCATAACACTGCTGAAATTTTGATTACTCAGCAAGGTTTTGGCAACACTCTATTTATTTAACTCTTGTTCTTGGAACGTGGCCTCAAATGACCACCTAACTCCTAAACCTGAAAGTATAACATGCCAAAGTAACTGCATATCTGACAGATATGTCTTTCTAAGAGGAAGTAGATATTTGGTGATCCATATTCAAGAGTTTCTTTTTTTATTTACCTGAATATTGGAAAATTAAGCTTAAATCATATTACTGATTTCTTTGCATATTACTACATGATGGAAAGATTTAAAGCCACGTTACTGTGTACTCGACTCTTATAAAACTTGTGTAGTAGAAAGTTATGGAATATAAAACAGCTTTTGTAGTTCATAGGAAGCAGTCTGGAAGCTTTGTAAACACTGAAAGCTAAGTTAAAACCAAAGCGATCCTGTTTAGTACTGCAGGGCACTTATCAATTACATATACAAAGAGAAAATGTTTCTTGCAGAACTTGCCTCTAAATGAGCTTCTGTTTCTGGTTGAAAACTAAATCTTTGTAAGCTTCAGCATTGCAGAAATCAGAGAAAGTAAACTGATATTTTCTTGCTTAAATCATTAGTGTTTTAAGCTGCTCTTACCTTTTGTCATCCCACCAGTTTTCTTTATGAACCAGCTCTTCATGTGAGGGGTCAGTTTTTCAGGGTCTGACTGTGAGGTTTTATTTCCTACCTCCCTCATTGTGTTTATAGTGAATGCACTGTTTGTATATAGAGAGAGGACATCAGAAACTCCACAACTTACTAGAGTTTAGTCTATGAAGAGCTGATTGTAAACAAAAATGAGAAAAGACCAATTTGCTTTGCACAGGAATGCTGTGTGGTGGGCTGATGTGTTGTTTTGGGGGCTTTAAATACTCTTCTTGCAGTTTATTGCTGCTTTCTTAAGAATTCAAAGAAACCATTAATACTATCTCTATGAGATGTGATGGTTCCTAAGAAGTCATATACATTTTCAGTTTCTGGCGTAATTATTTTTAACGGAAATAAGACTTTTTTAATTAGTACTTTTTGCAATCATGCTTACTTGGCTCAGCACAAAAGACCAAATATAATCTGAGTCCTCCAAAATGTAATACAAATCTAATACAAAATAACCTAAATGCTCCAAAAGGCTAGTCTGAGCCCTGAATTGGCAATAGACAGTGCTGAAAAGAAGGTGTATGGGCACATTTGGGGCGCATCTGTAAATGACTATGTCTCGCTTCCAGACTGCTTCTGGCAGGGTATAGTGTTGCGGATGTAAAGTACCCCTGTTTGGAAACAGTTGTAAAGAACTCACTTCAGAAAATTATGATTCACTTCTTGTCTTTTGTTTAGACGTTTAAGGCTTGAATTCAAAGGGTTTTATTGTTATAATCAGTCCATAAACTGCTCTCTTCCAAGCGTATCCATTCTGTGATTCTGTGATTTTGTGATCCAGAAAATTAATAATTAAGTAAGCACTACTGCTATTCGCCAAAGTAAGAGCTGTTAAAAATACTTGAGTCTTGTGGTATTTTGCGGATTCAGTTATGTTTCCATTTGTTTGTGGTGATCACTGCTAAAGAATCAGAATTTTCATAATTCACTTAACATTATTTAGCTTTCCTCTGCAGCATATAGTTTCATAAAATTTGGAACAAGTGCAGAGTCAGAATTTTCCTGATTCTGAGAACTTTCCCTTAATATTGAAGTCTATTTTGTAGTTGCCCTAAGTCTTCAGTTGCTCAGGAGGAAACAGAAGGATTCAGTCTTCATACAGTCTGGATCCCTCTGGAGGTTGGCTCTTTTCATCAGCTGTGAAAGGGCCTTAGATGACATTATTCTGAAAAAAGGCATTTGAGGTGCTAAAGAACACTTTACAAAACCCCTGTAAAAGACATATTCCCTTCTGTAATCTTCCTCTAACATGTATGAGACAACATACAGCTTGCATCTATGTGTACCTTCAGCAGGTGACATAGCTAGCCTGTAAAAGGGGTTCATGTAGCCTCTAGTCTGCTTCAGAGGTTTCATGCACCATGATGGGGCCATGTCATGAGTCAGATAAAACAGTTCTGGCAGAGAGATCTGCCTGGTGTTCACCTCTATATTCAACCACTTTCCAAGTCACAAGGCCACTCTCTGCATGCGTGCTCCATGTGCACAGCAGAACTGCTCTCTGCATGCTCAGAAAGCCAGTGACTTCCTGGCAAGTGATGGTCCTTGGGATCATTCCATCAGGGCATGCCCTACAGCACATTCAGCAGGCCCGGGGAATGCGGCATTTTCTTAAGGTCCATTGAAAGGATGAGATCATTACATACACAGATGGGTATTTCCACATTTTTATTCCATAATACTTTATTTCTATAGATCAAGTTTCTAGCAAGCTTTCCTAGTTTCTGCAGGCTGCCTGTGAAAGTCGTGCATTTCTGTGCATGGATGTTGCAATAAGTAATACTGAAAAAGTTGGAAGATTCCAGGGACTTTTCATTGTAAAATATCTATTACAGGCAGAATTAAATTTACCTTAATCTGGTAAAGTCAGATACAGTTCACTAAAAGTCAGACAACCAACAGAGATCACAGGTATCTCAATGCATCTAGAAAATGACTTTTAAGATAGATTGGATCAGATTTAAGATTGGGCTCTTAGGAAAATTCACAATGTATATGTTCCCTGTCTCATTTTAGTCCTCAAGAGTTCACAATTTCTGCAGAACAGTGACTGGTCCTTTCCTCAAAAAGAAATTACAGATAAATATAATAAAATAGTTTCATTTGTCTCAGACCAAGCTACGGGTCTTAATATTTCTATTATACAGTTTTAACAGCGACTGGTTATATATTTCTAAGCATTTATTAACAGCAAAAGTCCATTTGAAAAGCTAGGAGAACACAATTTTTTTCAGCAGATGATCTCTGTTTTGAATTAAAGTCCACACACGAATACATAAATACACGCACAGAGAAACAGCAAACACTTTTCTAATGTGAAAAAAAACCCTTTTGTTTTTAAGACAATGAACTTCAGAAGATTACATAAATTAGCTAAAGGGTACATTATGATTACCTGTTAATAGTGATGTCTCAATTTCCCCAAAATAGGTTGTTAATCTGAAAGATCTGCACAGCTGGACAGGATGTAAAACAACTGATCTCAATAGAGATAACAGCAATGAAATAGAATATATGGATAGTCATGAGAACAGGCATGCCAGAAATGTCTGATGATTCCAGGCATCTGAGAGAAATGTGGAAAACAATAAGCTAAGAAAAGTTTCCTTTTCATGCCATGTAAAGGGAGCTTTAATATTCTGGTATATATTTGTGCATACATTCTAAACAGCAGCCCAAGTAAGTCTGTTATTTGCCTTGGAAGAGAAAATGTTACTGGCAAGGATAAGGGGTTTGGGTTTGGAGAGTTTTTTTGTTTGGTTGGGGTTTTGAAGGATTTTTAAGCATTTTTTTTTCATTCTAAGCCCTGGCTCTCTGTAAAGCTGGGACAAAATTATCAGCATCACAGAGATTAAAGAAAGATTATTAGTTTATCTCAGTGTCAACAAACAGATAATGAAGACCCTTCTAACTGTTTCATTTCTTTCTGGAATTAAAAGAGAAGTGTAAATGTGGCATACCTCCATCAAAAAAGTTAAAAAAGATTCTGACAGATGTGATCGGGCGCTTCCTTTTAACCTTTGATTGCTTAGCTATTTCTTTGAACTCATTCCTGCTACAGGTAGTGAAAGCTGAGGGCATGTTATTTTAGTTATTCCTCCTTCCCAAACAGGAAATGGTTCTTTCACAATGCGCATTTTTTATCATCTGATTTATAGCCTTTGTTTGCTTTACCATTCTGTCCTTCTTTCTTCCTGGAAAAAAAAATCTCTCATGCATACCTTTGTCTAAGTTGCTTCCTATTCTTTACAAGATCTGTAAAGCTTATTTTGGAAGAAAAAGTTCAGACTTCAATGAAGCAAATGTAAGTCAAATATTCAAATGATCATATTCTTATTTCAGCTTTGAAATAGATAGCTTCCTTTAATTAGAGGAGTGTTTAGTGGATTGGTGTTTTAGCTTCTTCTTTTTTTTCCTTGGCAGGATAGTGTAAGTACTTATTTTCAGGAATTTTGGAAACAACAGGGGAGAACCTTCAAAGATTATATTTGTTTACTCATTTAATGGCTTACTTTGTGTCACCAAAGAGAACACAGCCCATTCTTTCATTACAAAAGCATCTCCAATTTTTTTCCCCATTGAAAACAACCCCTTAGCTACAAGAAATCCCACTAAAGTCTCCAAAAAATGAAATCAACAATATTATTACAACATAAAGAGAATGAAGTGCAAAGGTATAGAAATTCAAAAGATTTTAGGACAAAGTAGGCTGTAGTTTTGTGTTTATTTCCTATATACCTTGTCTTTTAATATATTTTTAAAAAGTGATGTAAAAACCATTATTTTAAAAAGTAATCTAATAACTGTGCACCTTCTTTCTAGTATCTCTATATTGTGTCATATCTGGGGTTTTATGCAATGACTGCAAAATGTATTTAGTGTTGTCTGAATTCTATAGTGTGTAGGGCAAGATCTCACAATAGATATAGACAGTTTAGCTCTGTGTCTTGGCACAGGTACATTTGTTTTACGAAAACTGAAGCACGTCCTGTAAATTAGAGAAATATATCTCTAATATAAAATGTACAGGTTAAGCAAATTATTTTTCTCATTGGAGTCAACCTTGCCTATTCTCAGAAGAAATGCACAATTATCTTATGGCTATGTATCTACAGCCTGCACTTGATTACTCCCAAGTTACCTGAAAAATACTAACCTTAAAATAACATAGTGTGCATTTTAAAACATCCGTTATTGACTATGTCTTTTGGAGGAACAACTACCTAACTCAGTCTCTGGTCAATGAGAACTTAGTGTGCTAAACAACAATATAACAGCAGATGTACAATAAAGGCCAGAAGGCTGAAATATTTTGGCTACTGCCTCTTCCTTAGTAACAGGAAATGAACAGCTCATAGCATAATCTGTCATAATATTTCTTCGTCATTCTTTGCCTGACTCCGGCATGAATTCAGTAAGGCAGTACTTTGTTCTCTTAAAACATCCATATTCCACCATCTAAGTTTCACAGAATCACCAGGTTGGAAGAGACCTTCAAGATCACCAAGTCCAACCCATGCCCTGACACCACCTCAACTAAACCATGGCACTGAGTACCACATCCAATCTTTTTTAAAACACATCCAGGGATGGTGACTCTACCACCTCCCCAGGAAGAAAATTCCATTACTTTATCATTCTTTCAGTAAAAAACTTTTTCCTAACATCCAACCTAAATTTCCCTTGGCGCATCTTAACACTGCGTCCTCTTGTTCTGTCAGTTGTTGCCAGGAGAAAGAGACCAACTCCCACCTGACTACAAGCACCTTTCAGGGAGTTCTAGAGAGTGATAAGGTCACCTTTGAGTCTCCTTTTCTCCAGCTTAAACAACTCCAGCTCCCTCAGTCGTTCCTCATAGGGATTGTGTTCCAAGCCCCTCACCAGCCTTGTCGCCCTCCTCTGGACGCGTTCAAGCATCTCAACGTCCTTCCTGAACTGAGGGACCCAGAACTGGACACAACATTCAAGGTGCGGCCTCACCAGTGCCAAGGAGGCGGGAAGAATGACTTCCCTGGTCCTGCTGGCCACGCTATTCCAAATACAGGCCAGCATGCCATTGGCCTTCTTGGCCACCAGGGCACACTGCTGGCTCATATCCAGTCACCTGTTGACCAGTATCCCCAGGTCCTTTTCTGCCTGGGCACTGTCCCCAGCTATAACCCTATAGCATTGCAGGGGATTATTGTGGCCAAAGTGCAGGACTCGGCACTTGGACTTGTTAAACTTCATCTTATTGGGCTCTGCCCATCCATCCAACTGTTACAGATCTGTTTGCAGAGCCCTCCTACCTTCCAATAATTCGACACACACTCCCAGCTTAGTGTCATCTGCAAATTTCCTAATAGTAGACTCAATACCCTCATCCATGTCATGAATAAAAATATTAAACAAAACTGGCCCCAGCACAGATCCCTGAGGGACACCACTAATGACTGGCCGCCAACTGGATGCAGCACCATTCACTGCCACTCTCTGGGCCCGGCCATCCAGCCAGTTTTTAACCCAGCAAAGAGTGTACCTGTCCAAGATGTGGGCTGCCAGCTTTTCCAGGAGTTTACTGTGGGAGACAGTGTCAAAGGCCTTGCTGAAGTCCAAATAGACAACATCCACAGCCTTTCCTGCATCCACCAGGCGGGTCACCTGGTCATAGAAGGACATCAGGTTGGTCAAGTACAACCTACCCCTCCTAAACCCATGCTGGCTTGGTCTGATCCCCCTGCCATCCTGTAGGTGCTGCGTGATGGCACTCGTAAGAAACTGTTCCATTACGTTACTGAGTATTGAGGCCAGACTGACTGGCCTATAATTTCCAGGATCCTCCTTCCTGCTGTTCTTGTGGATGGGCATCACATTGGACAGGTTCCAGTCATCTAGAACCTCACCAGTGAGCCAGGACTGTTGGTAAACGATGGAGAGCAGCTTCACAAGCTCATCTGCCAGCTCCCTCATCACCCTGGGCTGGATCCCATCTAGTCCCATAGATTTATGAACATCCAAGCAGCTCAGCAGTTCTCTGACTGCCTCCTCCTGGATAACAGGCAGACCATCCTGCTCCCTGACAACATCTGCCAGCCCAGTTTCAATGTTTCTTTTGTGCAAGCAATGCTTTTGAACTGACTTACCAAAGGCAAATATTTTCTTTGGGGCTTGAATGTTTTTTTAATTGTTTTTGCAGTGATTCTATACTTTAGCAGTAGTTTAAGAACAATTTGAAAATTATGGTTTGCATTTAAAGTTTATGGACTATATAAAGGTAAGATAAAAAAAAAAAAGAAAAAAGCTTTAGTCTATCCCCAGAATATTTTTGAAAAGATTAATTCTTTTTCTCCCAAGGAAATATTTGCATCTGTTTCAAATAAATAGTACTTGCTTATTTTCCTCAATATTCTTTTTTCTACCAATTCACCAACAATTTTACATATTTGTTCTTATAACAGGCCTTTCAAATAAGGTAATTTTCCATAAAATATACTCCTACAGTGAATGGAATGAAAATTTTTGCGCACATTGAGTACGTGAAAAAGGTATTACCTAATAGAAATGTAGCAAAATTCATAACAAATCCAGGGAAATATGCAGGAAAGTTTTCAGGCAAAAACCTCCTGAAAGGAGTAAATAATACTTTTTAATTGACCTTTCCAGGTGCATAGCCAGTAATATAAGTACAATACTTTTGGATACCCCCATGAATTAAAAGGCAGACAGCCTTTTTTGACCTGTTTGCTTTGCCTGTCATTGTGCTTGTTTGTTTTTTCTCCCAACCAGTAATAAAGCATATTTGGTAAAGGTGCCATTTCTGTTACTATTACACAATAATTATGGCATGTCCTATTGATTTATTCTGCCACTTTCCATTTAATGGGAAAGATATTGTTCCAGTTAGATGTCTCTTTCTGCCTAGGAATGATGTTTTGATCTCTCAAAAGTGGACTGTGGATTTGTATCTCTAAGTTATTTATCATTAGTCATGATAGACTGAAACATTGTGATGAAAATCTTTCTCATAAATTTCAGAGCTGCTTTGTGACTGCACATAGTGTTGCCTCAAATACTTTTCATTGGAATAGGGTTGGAGAAGGATTTCTGCTTTTTTTTCAGTCATGTTCAATCTGTAGTGCTTGGTACCACAATCAAAGGAGTCAGTAATGTGCTGGACATTATACTTTGTGTGTTTAATCAAGGCACAAACTTTGGCAGAAGTATTTTTGAAGATTCTGCCATTCCATTTACATTGAAGCCCCTACCATCTTGCCATAATGCCAAAAATATGAAGCATATTTACAAATTTTTCTGGACAGCAGATTTTTTCAGGAGTATCTAAAGATAACTGCAGTTAGTTCTGTTAGTTTGGCTAGAAAGACAAACAGTTGGTGTAGACTTACATCTACTATTGGCTGCAGAAATCAGAAGCAGCTTTGCGTTTCCCAAAGGGTTTTTTTAAAGCAACTTCACTGTGTTGTCCAAACAGTAATTTATCCCACAGCTAAAACAAGTGGCATACCCTGGCATCGAGCAACTTTCTCTTTGTGAAGGTATATGCTATTCGCATGAGTTTTTCCTTATCTCACTTTACAGTAAATGTCTGCATTGATATTCTGATTAGGAGATGATGCCCATGATTTCTGCTGCAGAGACCTTAGTAGCTCCTGCCTTGCTTTGCAACAGCTATTAAGAGCCTTAATAACACCTTTTGCAGTTACTGGTAGATGCTCTTAGATAGGGCAAAGCTTCATTTCATGTTCTCAAAGAAGAATATGTTGGCCAGCTGCCAAAAACTCCAGGGCTAATATTCAGTGTTTCCTTTTGATCAGTCAAAAAGACTTGACTATATACTTTGCAGAGTGGTGTATAGATAAAGTATTTTTTTTTATGTCTTATAGAACTTTCTGAAATCTTCCCGACCAATAAAAGCTTTTCTCCTTCTCATCACTTTTTATGACTTATAACTAGTTCTTCCTGTTTAACAGCATAAAAAGTAGATAATTTGTTTACCAGTTTTCTGGGGCTTTTATCCAAACTCTAGCTGGAGTAGACATACAGTTTAGCAACAGTCATAAATGGAGCTATCATCATCCAGTTCTGATATTTTACAAAGACACTGCATTACCATATTTGTTTCTCAGAATCTTCCATGCTGCTTCAATGTTTTTTATTTCATTTGGGAATTGAGTTGTAGCAGCAATACTCTTAGTTTATAATTATTACAATTTGATGTTTTGAATAATGGAAGTCAAAGCTTTTATTGAATTCAGAAATAGTCTCTATTTTGGTAGGAAATAACACCCAGTATCTCATTAGTCTATGACAAATAATCACCATCATATATGACTGTGGCAATTCTGATATTACATGCACCAGTTAAGTTACAACAAAATTACAATTACAATGCCAGTGTCTGCATCTTGGTAGTATCTATGCTATCCTGTATCATTTTAGCAATCTGGGACAGTGCTGATTGCTTTAAATGTTAAAATTACTGAAGGAATTGAGACCTGTGGTGGGCTTGAATATTAGAAAGAGACAGGGTATAATTACATCTTATAACACCAATGAGAAAACTTTGTAGGAAAGGTTATTTAATATCTAAGTAAAAACTTTAGGAAGTCTTTAAAGATATTTTGTGGATGCTCAGTTTTTAAATTGAATATGTTTGTTTGCTAGAACACCTCTATCAGTTTATTCAACTGGATCATTGACTTGTCAATAATTTTAAGCTGCTTCTCTCCACTACATATTGCCTCAAGAATCAAACAATAAAATAGAATTATGACAAAAGCTGCATACATCTTTAGAAATATTTCAAAGAAATTACTTTGTATCAAAAAGAGTACTTGAAAACTTTTTACTCAAAATCAGCAATTTTTGATTTTGAAAAAAATATAAATTGAGAAAGAGTCAGCATATTTGCTTTTGCATACACATGGGAATGGCAGCATCATATACATTTAAGAATGAGCCATTTACACACAACTTTTTCATCTGTCACTCATACAGAATGTACTAAGGATATCTCCATGGTGAACACTCCCAAATTCTGGTGGGAATGAGGAGAATCAAGAGTGTGTTTAAGGTAAATATCACATGCAGTATTCACAAAGTATTTCTGCCTGTAACTGTTAATAACTGCAGGCTTGTTGTTTGTTTAAATTTTCTTTATATTAACTTTAAATGAAAATCACTACTAAAAGCAAAAGTTCTAAAAATATTGGATAAATCAAATTTTTAAAAGCTAATTCACAACTTCATGATAAATACATAGTGTTGATTAGAATCTAGTGACAATGTCATGGTAAAAAAACATACCTAGAATTATAAAACTCGTATATATACACAAGGTTACTTAATATATTTGTCCCAATAGAATGTGCCAGAAATTTTTACTGGCATATATACAGTGTAACATAGTAAAATTTAGCCAAAAGGTGTTCATTGCACAGGAGAAAAAAAGTAATTATTAAAATCAAACCTCCTGCCTTACTCAGCTGGAGGTGAGAAAGGACTCTTCAAGGCCTTGTGTCTGTTTTCACTTCCCTGATGGTTATTCTGTATTCTTTATTACTGTACATACTCATTTAATTTGTTTCTACTTATATTACCTGTGATTTCTGTTGGCACCAACTATGTGCTCTAAACAATTTGCATTCACTAAGACAACAGCAAAAAAAGTGGTTAGACCTGGGATGACTTACTGGCATAAAATCATTGCCAGAATGGGAAACTTCCATGAATTATCCTGAGCTGATAACCTCCTAAGTTTACGGCATTTCATCTGTCCTAATTTTTCCTAAAGAAATTAAAACTGGGAAAAAGAGACTGAAATTAAAACCAAATAAATTTAAACCAAAGAACCCATTTAATATGTTGGCTCACTTTTTTTCAAAACATTCCCACAAGTTTCATATGCTGATATATAATTTTTAGGGCATGTACTCCTCAGGGCAAACTTCAATATTACCACATCTTCAGGACATTCTGAACTACAGTCAGTTGCTTCATTTACTCAAACAACAGAAATAAGATTAATATTAGGAACATACGAGTTTTTGATAGATTTAGAAGCAGTTTCAAAGAAAGTAAACACATCTGAATTTTCCTCTTAAAACACCTTAACTATATACAATTGAAAGACTAAAAGTCCATTCAGAGTGATTTCCCTCCAAGTAGTGGTTTCACTCATAATGTTTGAAAGGATGCACATCTATAGCTGAGAAATTAGATGTGTCACAGTCAGACATGCAGCCTGGAAGGCAATAGTAGAGGGGGAGAGAGAGACAGTCACATATGGAAGGTGTTAGACTAGACTTCAAAACCCAGTTGCAAATCTTACGTTTCTTTTCTTTTTTCAAATGGTTGTAAATAAAACACTGGGCACCAACCCACTTTCCAAAATCTGTGGGTTGAATGCGGGAGATTCAAAACCCAGCTCTGAATCAGGGTTCTGTGTCCCCGAGCCATCATTAATGTTGAAGGATAATACAACTATGACAGTGTAAGAGATGTGTATTTATATGCACTGCTCATGAAAATCCCAAACAACACTAATGGTGTTTTATTTGAGAGCCTTTGATGTTAATAAGAGATAGGCTTATGCCAAGTCTGGCACATCAGACTTTTGAATTGTATAAAGGCAGCAGCCACAGCAGCTTTGTTCTGCATGAAGGCTTACATGTTGAGAGGGAGATTGTGCTTACAGTTGTGAACAGTGTAAAAACATTTTCAGAGGCCATAATGCTGTTTCATGTCAGCTATTTTTTAAACAGGGCTGACTATCAACCAGCTGACAGTTTTCAAACTAGTGGGAAAAGAACCAGTGGATTTCCTCTCCTTTTTTATACCAGACATTTTAGTTAGCTATGTCCCAACCCCAAAAGTATTTGAAACTGTTATCTTTTGCTATCTACTTAGAAATAACAATTCTTAGCCTTTATTTCATTTTGGTTTCACATAGAAAAAAAAATCTTGTTTTCAAAATGAATATACTTAAGTGTATATCCAATTTGTTTTAAAGAGGAAGAAGACAGAAAACCTAGTCATATCTGTAAAAAATTATAGATACTATATATGTCTATATATCTATACATATGGTTTAAAATTAAGGGTAATACAGTTTTGAAATGGACATGACGAAATGATGAGAACTAAATATATAAGAGTTTTGGAGATTCTCCCAACCCAAAGAATTTCCATTTTCAGGTCAGTTTAAGTTTCTGAAAACAATGTTTGAAGGCATCATTGTTTTAAAGTCACCTAAATTTAGGCATCTAAAAATTAGTTGTCAGCATTCAGTAGTACACCATTTAACTGGACAATCTTTTACAGTGTTGTCCGGAGAACAGAATTTCTAGCTACTGGAAATAACAATATTCTGAAAGCACTTATGCTTTGATGTCAATCTTTAAAGTTTCATGTATAATCAGTTCTTGAAGAATGGAATTTTAATAGTTCAGAATATATCACCTAAAATCACCTAAAAAAAAGGTTTAACATTGAAAGGTTTTGCATAAGATGTTAAAGACAAGGCAATCAAGTTTTAAATTAAAATATTATTACCTAAAAGTTAAAATTAAATGCAATTCCAGTATTGAACGTAAACATTGCAAATATCTTCCCTAAAAAGTATGCTTTTTTGCTAGCAAGATCAAATCAGATAGTCTAAATACGCCGTGGTTTTGTTTTCTTCTTTTTTCCCCCAAATTTACATTTTGTCAAACCCCAAACTTCCAATAGAAGTCCTTTTGCCAATGAGCTCTATTTGATCCAGTCCTCACATTTAAATTTCTACTCAGAGACACTTTTCAGCCTTCCTAATAAAATTGCTTTGAACGGGTTTCTTTGTATTAAGTACAATTGAGAGACCCAGTGCACTGGTGTCCTAGACTGAGAGCTCTTTTCAATGTTTACTGCATTGTAACATACATATTCTTCTGAGAATAATTAATAGAAGCAAAAATACTAATTAATAGAAAATCTGCTAACATTTAGAATGGATAAATGAGATTCCTGATTAAATTCCTTTCCTAGAAATTCAGCTTTTAAGAAAAAAATACTTACAATGTCTAGAAGCACTGGAGAGTAATGCAAACCACACTTTATAATAATGAGCATGATATAAAGATTAGATTAATGCTCATTTTTTATCCCTATTTGATTATTTATATTAAATCATTGCTTTAAGAACTGACAGTGCAAATGTGATTTTTTGTTCCACCTCAAGTGATTAAGAAGCCTAGCTCATAGTGCTAGAGACTGAGCATTATTAAGTTGGTAATTTATATGTGTAGAGTATTTTGTACAAAAAAAGATATTGAACTTATAAAGACAAGTGTTAAAAACCTGAAGAGAACCATTATTGTCGAAATTTTCTTAGTTTAATCAACCCTAGGGAAAATCAATTTTAGAAAATTGGAGCTCAAATGATAAAAATCTTGTAATGAATGAAATAACTGAGGCAGGAGACTTATAATGGTTAATGCAGGAAAAATTAGCTGTAAATTAAAGTACTTCTTCCACCTATGAGAGAAGATGATTCTTTTTAGAAGTCCTCGAGGCTGATTCTAATGAAAATTTTAGCAGTACTTATGAATTCCTGCTTTATCACCTTAAACTGTGGCTATCTGGTATAGTTAAGTGGCCCACTGTGGTAGTTTTCATATCTAGGAGAGGCTTGGTCTCTAGGCAAAGTGAAGTTAACTGTTGAGTCATGGTTAAGATTAGGTTTCAGACACTTTTGCTATAACTTTATAAACTATCCTCTTGATAGTTTACTTCTTGGTAGTGAATATACTCTTGATATCTTTCAATGCAAATCATGGATTTTCACTCTTCAAAAGGTATTTATGGCCTGGATCCAAAATATTAGGAGTTGGGAACCAGAAATGTAAATTTAAATTCCATCGTGATATCCAGAAACCGTATCTTTAAACAAACTCCTGTTGTTTTGTTTTGATTGGTTGTTTTAATTTTTGTGCTCTTCTATTTTTATTCTATTGCTGAGATAGATTTTTATTATTTTATTCTGCATGTATCTAAGTCTTCTCATTACTGATTAATTCAGACAACTTGTACAGGTTCTAGGCAGTTGCAAAAAATTTTTAAATAATCCATACAGAATTTACTGCAAATTTGTCAAGGGCTTGAAATTTAATTTTAAAAAATATATTTACATAAATATATATAGCAAATACTAAGCTTATTTTAATCAATATGTTCCCTTGCTCTTTTTTGGTACACTGTAGGAAGGGTATCACTTCGTATAGATGATTCCTTTACAAATTTACTTATTTATTTAGTTCTATTTAATATTTGGTATCCCTTTAGGAAAAACACCTACTGTGTAAGCATTTCTAAATGGTCCAAATACATCACCTCCATTAACACAATTCACATTAAAATTCTTAAGGAATTTGACAGAAAGGCCATTATAAATGGCTATCCATTCTTCACTGAATAAATTCTTCCCATGCTTTTGTGAACACACAAACACACCTGTACACATACACACAGATGAATCATTGCTCTTCTTCCTATCAATCAGCATTGTCCTTGATGTTCTCTGATTTATATTAATACTGATCAGTAGTTTTGTGGCATTTTTTTAAGGACTTTTTTTCTTACTTCAGTTTAAAAGGACATTTTAAAGGGTACAGTGGAAGAATTTTTGATTTGAAACATATGCTATTGAGGGACAAATATTAATCAATGAGGGGGGAAAGCAGTCTGTTTTATCAATATATGAGTAAAAAAACTTAACACCTGCAAGTGCTGAAATTTTCAACAAAAACCCCATAAATACTTCATATTTTTTCTGAATTAGATAGCATGTGTGTTTTTCCTGAGACTCATTTATCATTTAAAAATCTTTTCTTGCAATGCTCCACTTTTACTTTAGATGCGGGAGGGTTCTATAAGTTGACCGGTGGAATAATCTACCTTGGCATATTTAATATTGTGTTATAATCAACCATAAGCATATTTAACATTTCCTCTCTACCAGCATTTCCTCTCTATCTGTCATATGAGTACTCGGCCTGCTCTGACACTAGATTAGAAGCAGGATTCTTGGAATAGTTGGCTGAACTGGAATGAAATGGCAGAAATCTCTTGTTTTATAAACGTTTCCTCCTGGCAGAGGAATTGCATCTCTGAGCAATTGAATGAAAAATTAGACACGGTGTCTCCCCAATCCAAGCACTGATGTGGGCACATGCCCTTCAGGAGTGACAAGGAGTAGCGAGTATGTCTTCCCTTTCCTGTCACATTATCCTCATGATGATATTTTTCATTGCTCTCCATACTGAGGCATGTAAACAGGATGGGTGGAGTGAATTGTAAAGTTCTTGTAATTTAGCATAGTTCATGTAATGGAGTGTTTTGGTCACTGTTGATCTGAAATTGTAGGGAAGGTCAAGGAATAACTTACTGGAAGAGTGACAGGGAAGCTGTTGGGTGGGGTTCAGGGAATGACTTCACTTGCTTAACTTAAGGCATCTCTGGTGCATATGACTACACCTGTACCAGGATCCAATTGAGAGAAATGAGTAAAATGGGAGGTTACCATATATGGCATTCTTGCCTCAGGGTAAGATAAATTAGTTCACACACGCTCCCATTGGAGATAGCATGATTAGCTCACATATATGATCCTGCTTCAGGTACTTGAAATTACATTCAGTTAACTGTGTGTCCAATTTCTGGTTTAAAAAACACTCAAACTCTTCTTCACTTCCTTCTTCTACCTTCAAAAAAGGTCACAAGATCGCTGCAACACATCTGGGATGACTATGAAAGCTAGTCTGAAAGCAGAGTCCTCGCAGGAACAGCATGGTCTTTACTGTTAGATTCTTTCCCAAGTAGTCTAGTTAAACTGAGGGCAAGTTAAATCATAGGCATTTTGTCTTGTAGCTCTCCTGCACTGAGGCAATGAATAGAAAAGAAGCTAATTTCTCTTGTCACTTCTTTTTTTTCTCCTCATGGCTTTTTATAAGTATGAATGGCTGTATCTTTTAGACTGGCTTTAGAGTCATAGCATGAAGTCACATCAGTTTTTGATACTCCAAGATGATAAATCTCTTTGGAGCTGTGTTGGGGTTTTTTTTTAACAGTTCAGTATGCTGATAATGTTCAGTAATTGATGAAAATGAGTACTAGTCACTAGCAAAATACATTGTGCTCTGCTTTTCTCTTTCTGTCTCCCATCCCTCATCCCCTTGTCTGTCCCCATCTCTCTGTTTGCCATGTGCCCCCCTCCCCTTTCTCGTCTAGAAGCAGTAATCTCAGCCCCAAGAATTAATCTTAGAGAGATCTGATACAGATTACCTTGTTCACTTACACAGTTCTCCTGACTTTAACTTGCTCCTCTCAGTTGGTTTTGACTGGAAATGAAAAGAAACGACTAGAAACATGAGTGTTCCCTATCCCCGAAACCTCTTTATGAAAGTAGTATTTGAGACCTCTTTCTTTAAAATTTACAGTTTCCTATATATTCTTCTACTCCAGGTGGGTAGCTGACTTCCAAGCACAGATGAAGCCAACAGTTTCTCCCTTGCAAGTTGCAGATTCCCAGGGGAAGTAAATAGTAAAAATTAATAACAAATTATTAATTAATATCCTTGCTCTTTCCTATGGTTTCCTTCCAATGCCTTTTCTTCTAAACCTGTGATTCCTCTCCTAGGTTTTTATTTTTTTTCTCTGAAGGGGTGCCCCCAACATCAGATGTCACTGTTAATTGAAAATACAGTAAGCTAAAAGAGAAGAGGACAATGCTCATCCATGTTCTCTGTGGATTCTTAGATCTGCTAAAATACTTTTTTGTGGGTTTTCACTCAAAATAAAAACCTGTGGTTTCTGCAGGTCCAGATATTAGGGATAACATTCACCACAGGTAGTAATTCTCAAGTCCAAATACAGGTAGAGCACTGACTCTAAGGGTTGCATCTGCCAAGACTTTAATGTTGTGACTTATGAAATCCAAATTGCTTTAGAATAAAAATTTCTAATAAAAACTGTGGCACTGGACTTGTAGTTATGATAATATTTTTTTTCCTAAGTATGTTGCAAACATAACTTTTATTTTTCCCAAAAAACATCTGTGAAGTAGATAATAATTTTCTTCATTTTTGCAGAAACTCATGAAAACGTTGCCAGAGCATAGAGGGAGTTAGTGTCATAGCTGGATGAGACAATGTTTTATTGCCATGCTTAGATCAGAATTTCCAAGGACTTCATGATTCTGAAAGAAGCTCAGTCTAAACGCAGGATTTGGAAAAGGATGTGGTATGTTGTAACACACGCATACACACACTCCCACCCCCATGCATACAGATACTTCTTGAATATTACAGCAGATCCTCTTAGGACACAGAGGACTTCATTTGATCTCATTTGGCTTTGGGTCTGACTATGTGATGAATGAAAGTAAAAAAAAATGGAGCATAAATTCTATTTTTATAAATAACATCTTTTTTCCTGGCTTTAAAAAAAATTTTAGATCAGATCTTGAAGAAATAGGAGTTAGCTACTTGAACTGTGGTTCCTCCTTCAAAACCAAACCAAAACAAATCAAAACAAACAAAAAAAAAAAAAAGAAAGATAAAAAATAACCAAACAAATTAAAAAAACCCCAGATGGTTTACTGGTACAAAGAGTTATGCCTGAAAATTTGTAGCACCCACTAATTCCAGAGACAAGCACATTTAAATTTATTTTTAAACAATTTTAAGAATCTACTATTTCGTGGTAGAAAGTGAAATTACACTATAACCAGTTGTTTGAATAAATGCTCAAAGGAGATCAACTTCTAGCAGCGTTTCTTTGGTTAAAAAAAGCCAAGCAGTTCCATTCACAAATCTCTTTACATTTCTTGTGAAAGAATTACCATTTCTAATTTCTAATGACTTTTGGAAAGCAGGTCAGATGCCCCCTCTCCCGTGCTAGTTCTCTAATCTTGCATGTACTAAGCTAATTACCCATCAGAGCCGAGCGCATTCAGCGCTGGGCTCTTTCCCAGGCTCCGGGCTGCTCCCTCTCAATGTCGGCTGCCAGTCCATCAGCTGTTCGGGGGCCTCGAACAACAGCTGCCAGCAACTGCAAACATCCGGCCTCCGCTGAGAGGCATAAAGAGCCAATTGATAGCAACAAACGTCAGGGTGCACAGGAATGCCAGCACAGTTATAAATTAATTCTTTGAATTTTAATAGTCTTAATGGAATGAGAGAGAGGGGAAAAAGAAAGAAAGAAAGAAAAAAAGGAAGTTGATGTTTAGATAAGTGAGAGTGTGGTATATTGATATTTTGTTCCTGGTTTCCCCGAGATGGTTGTAGAGATTTTTTACTGGAGTTATCTTGGATTTAATCCTTTCTGACCTTCATTTCCTATGTATCTACTCTGGCAAGAAAGTTTCTGCAACATTCCTATAAACTGCTAAGCCAAAAATCATTTGGCTCTAACACTGGGCTGATTTGTTTCCTTGACAAAGGGTAGATAAACCAGTTATTCTGCCTCCAAAGCATCAAGTGATAGACTAGATGGATGTGTTAGTCTTTCATGGCTATGAACCGATACCCCTGCCAAATTGACTCTCTTGTTGAACTGCAACCAGTAATTTTTTAAATATCTTTCTGATAGCTTAGGTGTTTGAGCAAATGAGCACTGCTTTGTTGGGAGATGTCTCTCCTGACTGAGTTAACAGCGCCAGATCAGATAGAATTTCTTAGTAAAATCCTATTGCAGTCAATCTCCCTTTTCAAAAATGAACATGAAAAAAGAGCCATGTTAGAAAATATAAAAATGTTAGTTTCGTGCTGCAAGATATGACTTAGGAGCTGTTCTGTGGCTCATGATCAGTTATTGTGACAAACTAGCTCTTCCTATAGATAATTCAGCATTTCAAAATGGGTCACTATAAACCTGGAGTTCATGAATGGAGTATGTTCATACAAAGGAAAGCCACATTTCGATGGTTGCATTAGGAACTCCAGTGAACAAACCCAAGACAATCCAGATAATAAGGTTTTCTCCAGTGTCTATCAGAACTCGGAGACAGGAACAATAGCATGAGCTTGTAATGAAATGTCATCCTTAACTCTCAATTTCCTGGCAGTCATTCATCTGAGTCACAACTTTAACAGTGCTCAGATTTTGATTCCCTCTCCATGTCAGTCCCCTAACTTGGGTTTTGTTTGGGGTTTTTTTTGGGTTTTGTGGGGTTTTTTGTGGTTTTTTGCTTTTTTTTGTGATGGCTGTTTTACTAATGGTTTCTCTGCATTACATACACTTGTAGAAAGAAACATGTTCCACCGTCATTTTAAAAATACACTCTTCTTCAGGTTTGAAAGAGTCTTGTCTTCATTAATGGGCAAGCCCCACCAACATCTCTTTAGTCAACATGGACTCTTGGCCAGCAACTTAATGTTTTGTTGCTTTGGATCAGAAGACAAGAAGGAGAAGTACACAGGGTTAATAATTCCAGCAGGAAGCAAAGCCCAGCATTATGCAAGCTACATAGATAGGAGCAGAATGGCATTGGGGAAGCCAAGACTGATGCGGGGCTAGATAATCTAATACTGAGAAAGCATTTCCACCCTGCCTCTCTGTACAGAGGTATCACCGAAACATGCAAATGTGGCTTCAGATGCTAATATTTGGTGGATACCTGGGAACAGACTTTATCGTCCCCTTTTTCAACAGTGTATTTGAAAGCTCCTATTCATAGATTCACATTAACACCTATGCTGTCTGTTTTTCAAAGCAGTAGATATCCACGGCTTACTAATTACAGTAAATCAGGCCACCTTTAATCAAAATTTTTTCTTCCTGTTAGCAGGAAAAGATTCCATATTTATATCTGTGCCTTCAATCGAGTTTTATTTGCTATGAATTAAAAAACAAGATTTGTTCTTAGGGTTCTTTTTAGATTAGAAAATATTTTATTAAAAAATAATATTTTGGTCAGAACTTCGCTGATCGTTTTGCTCTTTGACTAAAATGAAGGTCTGAGATTGAGACTGGCTACTCTTATGCAAGCAAACCTCCCAGTGAAATTGTAGGCGCTATTGCTCACTTGGTTTTGGGTATCCATAAGATAGAACTTTTCCTTTGAGTGGCTATTTTGATGCCTTTCTATTCAACAGAAGGGAACTGATGCCTTTATGGTTATTCAAAATTATTGAACTTAGCTTAGGTATCTAACTTTCGATCAGATGGATTGGTTCTCAAACCCCTGTTTTTTGCCTATAAAAGACCCCTAAAGTGAATAGCTAAGATGGATCAGTTTACATTGTAGGGAAATCACTTCTACCCTCAAAGTCAATAAGAGTTTTACTGGTGAAAAGAGGTCCTGGAAGAGAACATAGCTGGCAGAGTCACCTAATCATATTGATCACAAAGCCTTGACAGTAGCTGGTTGCAATTTTTCCTAGGATGGGAATTTTGTACTGTGAGGCCAATGGGATCTCTAGGAATTCAGCCTCCTGAGAGATTAGGTGCAAAGAAAACAGCAATTTTCACTGAGACAGGTCCCTGCTTGTCTGTTTCTCCCTTTTCTCCCTGAATTCTAATTCTTGCCATTAAAGTTAGCGCATTTTGTCCAATGACTCTTTAATGCAGAAAGTATAAGAATCAGGAAATGGAACTTAAAGAACCCCTTCTCCTGCCAGGGAGTGCAGCTGTATTAACTACTGGGCAATGCTCTCCTTTACTTCTCACTGACCTAGTTTTGCACAGTAGCCCAACATTTAATGCAAGAATCTTCCCACTGCTGTTGCAGCTTTGCACACAGACTGCTAGTTAGGCACTCTTTTTGGAAGAAGAAACGAACACCAATAGTCCAGGGCAAACCTACAGCTTCTCTCCAGCAGTTTTTGGAAATGGCAGTCCATGAGATAGCTGTGTGGTTGTGTTGTACTCAGTGCTGTGAGGGTGCTTTAGGTGCAGTCTCTTTGTCTCTCCCCCCTCCACCTTTCTCTCCAACATATGCATTTGAGAGTTAGGCACAGTCTTTGGCTTGATCCAAGCAGCCTGAAGCATGAGATAAGCACCAAGACCTTGGCTTAGACACAATAGCAGCATCTCTAAACAAGTACAGTAGCAGAACTTTAGTTATCTGAGTACGTAAACACTCCTGCTTTGAACCCCATGGTCAATGACTGTTTAGGCAATTGAGCTAACTGGTGCCCTAAGTCAGTCAAGATTTCTCCTTGCACAGCTCACTTGTTTAGTCATTCTTTTGGATTTCATCCTTAATCATCAAACCAGCGGAGTTCAGCAACTTTTAGCAAAATCCTTTAATGTTTAGGAAACAGAGCAGTTACTGTGGAGACATGCATAAATATATCTGGCCTGAAAGTAGCAACATATATGTTTCAAATATAAAGGAACAATGCTGCAGCTTCTTTTAAATATAGCTTGTTACTTTGCTCTTACCCATTAAGTTTTCTAAACCAGGACTTGTGGAATTTGGCATCTATTCTTCTGTTCTTATGATAAGTACCTAAACAGGATGTCCTTGCAAATCAGATGAAAAACAGCACTGGAAGATTTCCTCCCTCAGGAATAAGTATTAGGATTGGCAGATGGCTTAAATGGAAATACACAGGAATGCACTTTAGCCAGTACTTGAAAATCATTCCAGCAGATATTGCTGAGGTAGATTCAGCTCCATCAGATATCTTTCTACATTGAATCAATTTTAATGGCCCTGATCAAGAGTTTTAATTTATTCTATCTGAATTCACGCAAAGTAGTCTTACCTAAAAGTAAAAACATGTAAATATCCTAAAGTAATATTTTCAATAATTTTATATCACAGAAATAGCAAGGAAGTTTGTTGATATACCCTAGCTTGCAATCATTTCTGAAAACTTGATACAGGGTCTTAGGCAACTTGCAACTGAGTTCAAATGAACGTGCACATGTGCAGCCATTCTTATAAGTATCACCTTCAGCATATTGGTGTGTATGGAGAGCATTTATATGTAATAAGCTGCATAAACCTGGTAGTTAATATATTTACTGACGCAGTTATGATCCCATCATGAGAATTGTGCACTTCAAATCTTTGTTTCATAACAACTCAAGCAGTTAGATTCTGTGAGCAGTGTCCGGTGGCAAACAAGCAAAACAAAGCAGTGACAAACTGCCAGAAATAATATTTGCTCCTGCTCCAGATTCTTCCTGCATTAGCTATATAATGGGAAAATTAAAGAAATCTAGTATCTACCGGCCCTCTAGTGGTAAAACGAGAGCTTTTGGGAATGGGTGCCTTCAGATTCCAGAAGAAAATACACTAAGTCTCCTAATTGTCTGAGGAAAAAAAAAAAAAAAAAGATAAAATAGTGTGCTTTTGTATATATTATGTTTGAATGTATGTATAGAGAGATGGATGGCTAAAAGCTAATTTAAGTAATTTTTAGAGACTTCTGGATTGGATCTTAACTGGTTTGAGAGTCAACACATTCCATTGCGCAGTACTAATGTGTGATGACATTATTGCCATTGTTTTCATAATAAATAAGGCCTGGACTTCCTTAGTTGAAGCATAAAACAAAGAAATATGACTATGCTGAACAATCTAACACTAAGAAAAATAAATATCTTAACTAGCAGTCTTTAGTAGACATATATAAAAAAAGAGATGCATATCTGTGTCTTTCCAGCAAGGAGAGAAGAGATGACAATAGGGTTTGGAATTGCTGGCCATGATCTTGTGATACGTCTTTTAGCTCTGTGACTACCTGTCAAGGTAGGCAGAGAGGCTGGAACTTTCTCTTTGCCTCTACATTTCTTTAAAGGAAGGGGAAACTGTTTTTCGGTTGTCTGTGTTGCACTTCTGCTGTTGTAAACTTCATATTGCTGCTGTAGGGGTCCTTTTCTTCTTTTTTGTGGAGATCTAGCTGCAGTGACGTAAGATGCATTGCTATGCATACTGAAGTGTTTCCCTGTTGTAAATGTGACTTTCTGTGTTGCTGTATCACCTGTTCCATGCCATCTGGAAACTGTGAAGTGAAATAAAATATCAAGCACAGGTGCTACAGTTTTCTATTTAATTGCTACCATGCAGAAGAATATATACAGGAGAGAACGGTGACTTTCAAATGTTACAAAGACTGTTCAAGGGGTAAATTAGATAATAATGTGAATGCAGTTACCATCAGGAAGCACTGAAGATTTTCCTTTTCTAAGAGTGAAGAAGGGATACATTCTTATTCAGGACTCTTACATGGAACCCAAGCTGGCTTCTATTTATGCAGAGATGAAATTTTGACGCTCTAAATAGTAAGATATAAGCTGTACTTCCTCTTATGTAGTACTTTTCATCTTAGATTTCCCATGTAATATATGAAATTGTACTCTTAGTAAAACTGCATGAAATATATTAGAAAATGTTAAATGTGATGGACTGTTTTGATCATGAACACAACAATGTAGTCACAGTATTTCAATCTATAGTGTATACTCCAAAAAAAGGTAAACCTATAATTTTTTATATAACTAACTAGAATGAGCCCAGATAGACTCAGCAAAGAAGAAAATATCTTTGTAAAATTACTCTTGTAGCCTAGGTTTGCTTTACAATAATAAAAATGTACTTTCTATTTTTTTCTTAAACCGGAATTACCTCAGCCTCAGAGATCGGCATGTAATGAGAATTTTTCTTTGATAAAAAACTAAGTAAAAGCTGTTCATTCTTATCAATGTTGAAAAGCTGTGGTTATACCCTGTACAAGGAGGTATATCAGTTCATATGTTTAGGTGAAATAGATGAAAGAATAAATGAAAGGCATTAAAAATATGTCATCAATAGTTCTAAAGTTAAAAACCATCTGTGAAACAATTATAACAAGGAAAAAAAGTCTGCATTTTGTATGTTAGTACCTCTTCTGACTGGTTCTGTGACTTTCTAACTGCTATTTTTACTCAATTTATTCCATGGTTTCCTTCTCGAAATTTCTAACAATGAAGGTTAACAGAAAAATGTGTGTAGGTTTTAGAATGCTGGGGTATATTTGCAGGTTTCTGCTGCTGCCAGTCTTTTGCATGCCATTTAAGCTTATTAGAAACTTGCAAGAAAATTGCCATTTCTATCCCACTCTAATTAAAATTTTCAGAAATATATTCCCAACAGCAATTCAATAAGGAAAGTAATCTAAGCCAGGGTGTTGTGATAAAGGTGAAACAAACTGTTATTAAACTCTAAAACCTTTTTCTCAAGAGAGAAGAAAAAGAAAAAGGATAAGATACATTTTGAGGAACACATCTCTGTACAAAGACAATACTTTTACTTGCTGGAATACTGAGCTGAGAACAGGATGGTTAGCTGTAAACTGCTGAATTGTTCAGCATGAAGTAGTTGTGTGTGTTTTCCAAAGGAAGCTCAGGTTCGTTTTAACTATAAAACCAATTTAACTGTAAGAAAAGAAGCTCTTAATAGCATTTACTTTTAGTATTTTCCTGGTCAATAATATCCTCACTGCTCTGACATCAGGGTGAGCAGCATGTGGGATTGGAAAGGAAATCAGCTTGTTTTTGCAGAGGGATATTTGTGGGTGTAGACTAAAATCCCTAGGGAATGCCAGCTGATTTACCACCACTGGAAACAATAGATTCTCTCTCCTCAGCCACATTACACCACAGGCTCAAGCTCTTTTATTTCTTGTGCTCCACAAGAGACCTTTTACAGTATGATTTGTGATTTTTATGATTGCAATATGTATAATGACCCTTCTTTATGGTTCTGTGTCATCAAAGAAAGATCAAGTTGACATGAATTTATAGTGACCACTATGTGTGAATGAAAGTGTCTTGAAGGTGTTGGAGTTGTATAACAGCAGTACAGAATATTACATCCATAGACATCTTACATCTTTTTTGATATGTGTTGTAAATTCCTGTTAGCAGTTTCTAACATTAGGAAAATCTTGTTAACAGCTTAACATTAATAATATGGCATGGATTTTCTTTGAGATAGGCTGATTATATTTCACTGTTAAATTTGTCTCCACTACAGAACTTAATGTCACTCGTCACAGAATAACACTTACTCCTTATTTAAAGAGAAAACACAATTTATATCACAATTAAAAATATTTCATCAAAATTTTATCAAGTGCTAACTCGAGGAAAGTCAGTTCAATTAAGTTTTAAGGTAAAAATGAACAGACTTCAGAGGTACAGCTTTTGGATTAGGACAGTTTGATGTTTAGTCTGTTTCACAGATATTGAAAATGCTTGGCTTAATTAAGAAATGGAAGTGTGGCAAACCTTGTGACAAGTGGTTGGTGTGAAAATTCACTGTATTCTTCCTCCTTTGAAGCTACAAATACCTTACAAACAAAGCACTTCTTTTTGCAGTATCTTTCAGAACTGAAATGACAAAAGTCTACAAAACTAATTTAAATAGGTTTAGGTGACAATGCCTATCAATTTTAGTGTACAGAACCCATATAATGTATGAAATTTGACAGACAGACAAGATCCCTTGTTCTCATGTACTTAATCCCAGCCTTGATTATCTAAGTCATTCCATTAAATATATGTTACAAGTGAGGTTACTGGGCCTGTTTTCATGCTTATGGTCAAGTTCTTGCTCAAAACCCTTACAAGATCAATACTAATCAAAGCTTTTGTCATGATTACTGATTTGCCACTGGCTTAAAGAAATCACCAGCATCTTCAAAATGACTATTTCTCAAAATTTGGAGCATTTCTCCCTTTGCTTAGGCTTGTAAGATTTAAATGTTTCAATCTGAGCTGATCATAACAGGTTTCCTTATAGTCAGTGGAGAAGAAAAGGGAGTTGACCTGAACTGAGATTTTAGATTTGAAGCTGAGACAAGCTGTGCTCCTGAAGATTTCATGTTCCTCTGCTGATGGTACAGTGAGCGCAAGGCAATTGTAATACATGTTGATGATCAGTTTTAGACATTTAAAGCTACATGAGGTGAATCCCCTCTCTGGAGTCTGGACTTTTAGTGTTTTGATACCTACTGGCGAAAAAAAAATTTCTCTGCCTATCTCTAGTTCAAATTTTGCAGTAATGGAGTCATGCTGCAAGAAAGAATGCTAAGTCATTCAGGCATCTGTAGTAAGGAATTTTATAAAACCTATTATATTTACCTCATGAAAAAAAGTTTCCTTCTACTGCTTTCTTAATGTATTTTTTCCAGTTAAAAATTTTGCCCTCATTTATGTGCACTTGACATATATATACACATACACACACATGAAAATGACACTCACACAATCCTTAAGTCATGAGCAGTTTTGTGCTACGTTATATTTGCATGCTAAAGTGTTACACTAACTTTAAACTAACTTTAAAGCTCTTGCCTAATTAAACAATAAAAAATGCACAAGAATTAATACTTTGATTTAGCCTAGTGTTTCATTGCCAGTACTACTTTCCAATTAAAACAGCAAATACCCTGAGCTCAGCTGAAATGACTTCCTGTCATTTGGAATTTCATCAATGTCCATGTCTGCCAACATACCAAAAATAGCATATGATGGATAGAATAATGACTAAATTGCCACAGAGTAGTGTAATGTTTAATGGTGAAGGCCACATCTTTACTGTTAAGTTCCAGTCCATGGAGTCCATCTGCAGTTCAGCAAACAAAACCAAAACTGCTTCAACAAAACCAGAACAAGCAACCGTCAGAGTTGAAGCCTCACCACAAAGCACTGCACAGAAATGCAAAGGAAATTTTGTTAAATGAAGCTCATGATTTCAGTGAATTCTGGATGAAACTCACAAAAAGGTAAAAACAAGTAGAAATATATGAAATAATAGGTTTTTATATTGTGAGACCCAAACTGACAATTGCATGAGCAATTTTAATAACTTCCCACTATCATATCTATAAAATGTGTGTCAGCATTCTTCACCAACAAAAGGCATTGTAGACTTTTACAATAAAGCAGGAACCCAGATGAGGACAGCTGTGCAAAAGATTTTTCGGTATCAGAATGCATCTATCTGCTTTCTGAATTGGAGGTGTGGCATAAAACTTGCCAAGATGAAACTGTGCAGTATGGAAATATTTTGGGTTTCCATTGATGTGTTAATTCTTCTGCAGCTTGATTCTGATGTTTGTATTTATTTTACAAACTCTTCTCCATAAGGTAACAGAACTACAACTGCTATTCAATAAACTGTGTTTAAAACCTTTTTGTATATTAATCTTTCAATATCTTATCATTCTGTTGAACACCAGAAGTAGAAAAAGCACACTGAAAATCAACTGACTAACCAGTGATATGGAATGACTTCCATGAAGACTCTGTAAACAGATGAGGAATTTTCAGCAAGAGACAAATATGAGACATATGCAACAGAGGTTTTTAAAATCCAAAAGGAACTCACACGTGATCATCTGTGATTGTCAAACTGAAGCATAGGGCAGGAGTTCAAAATTATCCTGATCTGTAAGTGAAATTGACTGAGAAGAAAATGAAATGGGTGTTTAGGAAGGGCCATTGCAAAGTAAGAATAATCACAGAGAATCATAGAATCGTTTTGGTTGGAGAAATACAAGGTGAGAAAAACTATTTTACAGCAGTTCTTAAGAAAAGGCTCTGAGATTACTGGGAATCAGAATTTCACTATGCCATATTTTTATGAAGAAAATCAAATAGAGGTGTTTAAATAGGAATTAAGGTTGCAAGACATAGAAATGATTCATCTTCTCTACTGAGCAACATCAAATTATCAGCTGGAATTCAAGTTTGGATACTTCAAGGTCATAGTATGTAGCCTAAATTAAGAGTCTTAATGAAAACAAGGAAAATAATGACAAGTATGTAAAATGTAATGTATGAGAAAAGAATGAAATTTGTAGTTCCTCTTACCTTCAGGAAGAGAAGATTTAGAGAGCTCATGATAACACCCATCAAATATATAAAAGAGTTTTCCAAAAATGAAAAGAATAATCTGTTTTCCATAGCTGTGGCAGATAGGAGCTGTAGTAAATTACTACTGTTTGGTTGCAGCTCTTTTTTAATAAATTGAACATGTTTGATAAAGGAAAAAAAATTAAAGGTAAGAAGGTAAAGACCAGAAAATATTCAACATATATTATGTGGTTTGTGTCACTCACTGTCAGAAATAGATATGCATGTTGGTGCTGCCACAAAATTAAGACAGACATGGTGATTTCTAAAGTAATGGCATTGTTATTTTCTTATTATTCTTATAAGAATCTAGTGACATTCAGTAATGTGTTAAACAAAAAAAAAAAAAAATGGATCTCAGAGCCACAGGATAACATTGAATCCAAAAGTATGAATAACTTGACAAAGAGACTAAACACATTTGCCTATGATAGTAAGCAAGTAGAACAAGCAGTGGTCTAATGCTATAATGATTACATAGGATTGCTACATAGCTCAAAAGTACACTGGAAAGATTATTTTGAGGCAAGCTTTTAGGCTTACAGATTTCTACATTTGTTTTTAAAATCTTTTAATGTGAAGATACCTTCCAGAAAAATGTCTTAGAGTCCCTACTGCTCATCTCGGTGTTTTTTACCTTTTGTCTTGGAAAAATGTAAGATTAGAGAGAGTATAAGCAGTGCTCTGCAGAAGATCACTTGGTGTTTCAGGAATAAATTATTTATATTAGTTGATGCAGAAAGTTCCATGCAGCTTCCTCTTCTGGAATGGGTAAAACATAAAAAACACAGATGAAGATCTGAGAGAAATAGCTATTCATTCAGTTTTTGATTGAGGTACACACATTTTATTCCTTGAGGGAGGAAAGAGGAAGAAAAAGGAATGAAAATTATAATAGCATATCTCCTCGGCAGATGGTTCAAAGGGATATTGTCCTTCCAAAGGAACTGAAAGAATAATTCTCTGTCAACAAGGGAGTTTGTAGATAATGCAGTTGGAAAGGCCTCTCATCGCAGAGGAAGTAGAGGCCTGGGAAAGTTGGTGAAAATAAAACAAGTAATATCAGCAAATTGAATTGGAGGGTGCAGTTACTGGCAAAATAAGAAAAACATATGAGTTTATTCATTAATTTTTCTTGTAAGAAGAATACTTTAGAAGATTTTTATAATTAAACTTCTGTAAAACTTTTTCAGAAATTCAGAAATAGTGTTTGCAAAAATATCAGTAAAAAATCTGATTGAATATAGGAATTTTTAAAGTAAATACCAAATTCTCATGAGAAGGCAGTCTCTAATACTTTTGAAAATATTTATTTAAAAAAGGAAAGCCTGGAAAAGGGTGCAAAAATTGTTAGACAGAAATGGAAATTTAAAAAATGGATACCTCTGAGGTGATTGTGATACTTCTAGAAAAATTTAAAGACAAGAATTTCACAATTTTCATAAACTTGAGACCCAAGCAATGTTTACTATGCTTCCAAGTCTGGCAACAGAACCTAATTCATTTTTGCAAGTGTGTACTCTGACAAGTAGGACCAGTTCTTTGTTTCCTTCAGTGGCTCAGTCTGAATGTAATAAAAACCTATTGTTTAGATTAGAGGCACTTCCAATTAATGTAAATAAGAGAAGACACGCTTTCCTGTATTAATATTTTTGTGCATATTATTTTCTGAGCTCTTAACCCAGGGTGGTACTATAAGATCTCAAAGTGACAGCACTTCCCAGAGTACTTAGATCCCTGTCAGGAAATAAAAACACCGGGAATTTCTATGTGGGTGGATGAAGATGGGCTCCTGCTTCTTGAAGCTGTGTTTGAAATGTCAGGACAGAGCCCATTTATTCTGTATACCACTGAGTGACATTAATGTGGCACAATGCCACAACAAATATAGCTCATGTTGCTGCCATTCAATCAGACATATCTGATCTTTGCTAGGAGTCAGGCTTACTTGGAAACAGCACCAGGCAAAAAGAGCCATGCAGTTTGTTGAGTGGAGTTGCCAGTCTTAGTCCAGGTTGCAGAACAAGGAAAAGACACCATGTCTTTTAACTCATGTAACACTCTGTGTAAACATCAGGCTGTTCTCCAGCTATTCAGGTGAGGAGCATTATGTTTATTATTCACCCCAACAAGTATGCACTAATATACTGTTCATTTAACTTCATATGTGTATAATGTACAATATAATTTGATATATGTGAAAATGTATGTGTGTGTAGATATATATTCAGGGAGATATCGACAGATAAATCTCATCCTAAGATAAGTGTTTCAGTGCAATCATATGAATCACTTTCTGTGATTCCTGCAGAATCTTATTCTGTAGGAATGCCCACATAGCATGAAGTAAATGTATCTTACACCACAAGTACGAGATTTGAGTTTACTTCAACATACAGAACTACACTGTTTTTCTACCAGTTATTTGTGAGTTTACAAACACTTCGGTATTCGTATATGAAAGAGGGAGTTGCTTTGTGATACTCAGTTTCCTTATTGATACTTTCTGAATTCTTTATCTCCATCTTTATTGGACAGGAGCAGGGGGAGAAACTGTCACCAAGACTGAGGTACTTAATGCCATCCTTTGTTCAGTCTTTAACAGAAATACCGGTGATCCTCAGGGCAACCAGCTCCCTGAGCTGGTAGACAGGGGCAGGAAGCAGAATAGAACCACCTTCCAGGAGAAAGTAGTTAGTGACCTGCCGTGCCAGTTAGACACTCATAGGTCTATGGGGCTGGATGGGTTCACTTGAGGTTACTGAGGGTAACAGTTGACAGTCAGCTGTCAGAAGATCTCACCAAGCTGCTCTCCATCATTTATCATCAGTGCTGGCTGACTGGAGATGTCCCAGATGACTAGAGGTTGGCCAAAGGGATGTCATCCACAAGAAGAGCTGGAAGGAGGATCCAGGCAGCTACAGCAAGATTATGGACCAGTTCTCTTGAGTGCCATCACATGGCACTTACAGGACAACCAAAAGATCAGGACCAGTCAGCAGGGTTTAGGAAGGGCAGGTCCTCTGACCAAGCTGACCTCTTTTTATGACTAGGTGACCCACCTAGTGGATAAGGGAAAGGCTGCGGATGTTGGCTAGCTAGACTTCAGCAAAACCTTTGACACCATCTCCCACAACATTTTCCTGGAAAAGCTGGAAACCCACAGCTTGGACAGGTGCACTCTTTGCTGGGTTAAGGACTGGTGGATAGCCAGGCCCAGAGAGTGGTGGTGAATGGTGCTGCATCCAGGTGGCATCCAGTCACTGGTGGTGTTCCACAAGGCTCAGTATTAGGCCCAGTCCTGTTTAATATCTCTGCTGATGATCTGAATGAGGGGAATTGGTGCGCCCACAGTAAATTCACAGACGACACCAAGCTGGGTGGAGGTCTAGATCTGCTGAAGTATAGGAAGGCTCTACAGAGGGATCTGGACAGACTGGATTGACGGGCTGAGGCCAACATATGAGGTTCAACAAAACCAACTGCTTGGTCCTGGACTTGGGTCACAAAAACCCCATGCAGCAGGACAGGCTTGGGGAAAGTGTGGAGGGAAAGCTGACTGGTGGAAAAGGACCTGGGGGTGCTAATCAACAGCCAGGATATGAGCTAGCATGTGCCCAGGTGGCCGGGAAGTCCAATGGCATCCTGGCCTGTATCAGGAATAGCGTGGTCAGAAGGACGAGGGAGGTGATTGCCCTCCTGCAATTGTCACTGGTGAGGCTGCAAGTCAAGTTCTGTGTTCAGTTCCTGGACCCTCAATTCAGGGAATGTAGTGGAGTGAGTCCAGACAAGGGCAACAGACCTGGTGAATGGTCTGGAGCACGAGTCCTGTGAGGAGCAGCTGAGGGAGCTGGGGTTACTTAGTCTGGAGAAGAGGAAGCTCAGGTGAGACCTTATCGTTCTCTACAACTACCTGAAAGGAGGTGGTAGCCAGCTATGGGTCAGTTTCTTCTCCCAGGCAACCAGTGACAGGAGAAGAGGACATAGCCTTAAGCTGTACTAGGGGAGGTTTAGTCTGGACATTAGGAGGAATTTTTCATAGAAAGGATTGTCAAGCATTGAAGTGGGCTGCCCAGGAGTTGGTGGAGTCACCATCCTTGGAGGTATTTAACAAAAGTCTGGATGTGCCACTTAGTGCCACGGTCTAGTTGACACAGTGTTTTCAGTCAAAGTTTGGACTCAAAAGTCTCAAAGGTCTTTTCCAACCTCGTTGATTCTGTGATTCTGTGAGTGGCTCATAAACAATTGATACAAAAAGACTATCTATCACTTCAGAGACAGACAAGAGGTAGAAGGACTATCTAGAGATTGTTGGTCTGATGAATATCTGTTGCTCAGCAGATGCTCACACATCATATCAGCATTAGTAAGTACTGCAGCACAACTCACACCACAAGACCCAGCTGGTGTTGAGGTCCTGGTATATCAACACTATATGCTTTTCAGGACATTTCACAAAATCTAGGGTGGTCCCATTATCAGTTTTGAGAAATTAAGTTTGTTTCTTGCACACATCTTCTATTTTACTTTGCATTTTACAAATCCATTTAGCACTCACTCTTTCAGACTACATTGTGAGGAGACTGGCTCCATAATGATCAGGAGATTTGGTTTCAAAAGTGCATTCCTGATCTGACCTAAAACTCAATTATAGTTACACCCAGTGTACTTTGCACCAACAGTGATCAGCCTCTTGGCATACACATTGTGGAATTTGAGTACTAGACTGTTTAAAACTAGCTAAAATGGAACTCTTGCAGGATCGAGGCTCTGGCCAATTGTGTGAAAGGGGTGTGTTTGTCTCTGCTAGTGCTCTAAGAATGGCTATAAAATTAAATTGAAATGTCAGGAAGACAAACATGAGGGTTTATATGACTATTGTGCACAGATGCTTCAACTATTTAAGTGCACAAGACAATGTGTCTGTTTATGCCATCAGTCTCCAGTCCCAAATAAATAAGATGGAAAGGAAAGGAAAGGAAAGGAAAGGAAAGGAAAGGAAAGGAAAGGAAAGGAAAGGAAAGGAAAGGAAAGGAAAGGAAAGGAAAGGAAAGGAAAGGAAAGGAAAGGAAAGGAAAGGAAAGGAAAAGGAAAGGAAAAGGAAAGGAAGGGGATGGAAAGGAATTAGATTTGATTTTTAGAAGTGAGAGTGTAGTCAGTGACGTGCAGCTCTGCCTCAAACAGCTTCTTTTTAATTTCTTCAAGTCACTTTTAAATTTCTTTTTATACTTCTTTATGTGACTGCTTTGTGGATTTTTTTTTTAAAATTCTATTTCTTTTCTACATTAGTGCTTGATAACTGCTCATGCATGCATACTTTGCTTTTGCTCAAGAGAGCCAACAATGACTTTCTATGCATAAAAGAATTGCTGTACAGGTGGTTGTAGGCGTCTGCTTCTTCCTGCAATGACTTTTTTTTCTTAAATATCTGTGGGGGTAGTGGAGGAAGAACAGGAATTAAGGGAGGACTGTTATAAACAGAACTATAGACCTCCTTCATATGGTTGTGAACAGGTTACCCTAGGCTTGGCCTTGAACAGTCCAAACCCCTGCAGGGCAAGTTCACGGGAGTGCAATGGCCTGCTATTTGAGGGCTGTGTTTTCTAACACCTGGGCGATGAATGGAATTTCCAGCTAGTAATTAGACACCTCTTGCAGGCAGCAGCAGAGTCCCTTTTTGTACATTGTTTTCAAAGATGGGGTGGGGATGGGACGCCTAAAAAGCAGAAAGAAAAAAGCTTCCTGTAAGGTGTTTCATGTTAGCTTACACTCTGTCAGGAAAAAAAACTGGGATTGAAGTTAGTTCCATATTAAATTTCATAAGGGGACATTCCTGCTGGATTCTAAATTTTTTTTTTACTCTCTTAAAACTCAATATCATGTTACAGGTATTGAAAATAAATGTGTTTTGCAAGCTAATGGGTAATGAGGCACTTAAGAGAAATCCCTGGACCCCTACATCTCTCTGGAGCCCAGAGAAGTTAGCATTCATTGACAGCTCCAAGGGGATTTATTTAAGCCTAAAATAAGTATTTCTTTGGACTTAATTATAGGAAGTGCTTAAGCTGCTGAATTCAAATGCCAAAAGGGATTCATTTAGTCCAAAGAGAATATTTTCCTGTTCTGAAATTAAATCTCTCAGAACAGTTTGAAACAAGCAAGAAAAAAGACAAGTGAACATTACCTACTTTTTTTTTAATGCTTATTCCTATTTTTGACCATCAGTTTATATGATAAAAACCCCTGTTACTTGGGAAGCAGCTCTTGTTCACCTCCCTGATACTTTCTGAAACAGGTATGACAAGCACTTTTGTTACAACAAGAAAACATCTCAAAGTTCAAAGAATTTAATAGTTTGAAAAAGAAGGGGTTTATGGCTTCTATGGGTTTTCTTGTGTACGTACAGTCTGTGATTAGCACAGGAATGATTGACTATTGGTTGTAAATTTACAGCTTTATTTCAGTCTCTTATACAACTTTTATCAGAATTTGCTTGTCAGAAATTCTGACAAAGTGCAGTGAAATGAAACTCACTGACAGCAGATATCTGGCCCTGATCTCTCAGCAGGTAGAAAGTCCCAGTAGGCTGGAACTGCCTAAAGACTCAGTATCATTTGCAAGCACAAAAAGATCTGCATTGACAGCCCATGCGCCTGTAGAGAAGGATGGGTATCCCTGTTTGTAAGTTATCAATATTTGAGGCACGCTTTCTGTTCGATGGAACTACATTAAACTATTATTAATATTTACTTATTTTTCTTGAATTATTTTATGGGGAAAGTAGGGACTTAATTGTGCTTTTTTGTTTGCTTACCTGACTGTTGTCTCTTGATGGAATAGAGGTAAAAAAATACTACACCTCTCTATTTTTCTCAGCTTACACCATTAGGAGTTATCTATCACTTTTGACCAATGTACCTTGTGTTTTGCAAACCTCCTGACCGACACCTCCTTTAATTTCTAAGTCACTCTCTCCCTATCTTCCTAATACATTAACAGCTGTGGTATTCTGCTGATGATAATAAAAGGGACTTTATATAAATGCTTTGGTGAGGTAAAATACAGTGATTTGATTTGTTGTTGTGGTTCTGTCTTGAAAATAAAATGAACTCTCTTTTGTCCTCAGGTCTATACCTGATATATAGACTAAAGTATCTGACTGAATTCTCTGAAATTCTCTGGTTTGCCTGAAATCACTGGTATCACATTGCTCTGAAGACTGTACTAACCTTAGCTGGCTGGAAACAAATGTCTCACCCATGCATCAGTTTACTGAACTATTCTGCTCCTTCTGTTCCTCAGGACATCTAAGACAATTGCCCTTCCAGCACTTCAGTTTCTCTGAAGTTCTGTCACTACAGGGCATGGATTCTGTGAAAGGGAGAAGAGAAAAATGGGGAAGTTTTGACTTTTAGTTAAACCCTAGCTCCTTCAGCCCAATAAATACTGGCATAGCCACCTTGGAAAGATGAGCACTGTGTCCCAGAGAATGGAAAAGGTACTCTTCACACGGTGTTGCACCACTTCTGTCTCACAGGCTGTTATAATCTAATTTAACAAATGCACGTATACATTCTGTTCACTTGATTGGAAAACTAAGGGTTTGTGCTGTAATCAAACCAAGCACATGACGGAACATCTGACATAACAAAGAGCTGCTCCCTTTTTTTACTAATATTTATATCTCCTTAATTAGAGTGTAAAACACTCATTGAACAGGCAAGTGAAAATTCAGTACAGATGAGACCTCCCCCCCCCAAAAATCTAGCAAATCAAACTGTATTACAATCTATAAGATCATTGATACAGTTTTTTCAGAAATTTTACAATTAAAGATAATAACATCCTAACTCCCTTTGAACAGTTAAAAAACCCAAACAACTAAGGTGACTAAATGATTCATATGACTTCAATATGTTGTAAAAGCATTAACAAATCTGTTCTGCAGTATGGAGTTTACAGGATTGCCGGTTCTTTATATTGCATTTATCAAGTTAACATGATTTTGTACAGCAGCTACCTTTTTTTACCACAGAGTCTTTTTAACCATAGAGCTTTGAATCCTGTTAACCTCTTTTATTAGTGGTGGTGATTTGTTTCTTTTCTTCTTTGTTTTTAACCTTGACATTCTTACAATGTATTTCTATTATTTATCCTTTTTTTCCAGTCAGACACATATGTGTGTGTGGGTGTACATGTTAATATATATACTCAGTTACATAAAAACATACAGGTATTTATTCTATCTTTTTAGGGAGTTCAATAGATTCTGATGTACAAAAACAAAGCTTCCAAGAAGAACTCAGGATTCAAACTGGTAGAAACTAATGAAGTACTGTTGTGGCCAATGGTGTGAGTTTTCAAGAGAAGAAAATTCTCCATTAAATATCATCATTTCTTACAGTTATAATATTGAATATTGTATTTGGTATCATAAATATATTTACACTTATTATATATTAAATAATTACATAGAAACCTATTAACTGTACATCAGTTAATTAAAAACATATATCAATATGAAATAATTTTGTTACAAACTGAAGCAAAAATTATTGGCTAATAATTTTTCACAGTCAATTTAATTTATTATTTAGAGCATTATTGTTCTTTCTCGATGGGCATAATCATTGGATGCATGTTTGAAAAGATTACTCTTCTCTTTTGAATTCCAGGGAAGTTGTGTTATTTGAAGTTCTGGGGTACATTGCTCTGCACATTATAGTAGAAGGACAAATTATCCAAAAAGCGTATATTCGAGTTTAGTTTTGTTTTCTTTTGATGAATCATGGTATTAAAACTTTTTTTGGAAGAAAAAATTTGGAAATCTTTTGAGTTTTTTTTTCTTTATTTCCTGGACACTGAACTGCTGATGTTACTTCCAGACATTCTTGCTCTCCTACTTAAGAACTGGTATTTAATAATATAATCTGTAACTAGCAATGGAATAATTTCAGTTTGGAACACTGGGAGAAGCAGAGGGACAAATAAGGGGAACATCTTGGAAGAATACCAGAGCAGCTGCACACTGTGCAATTGCATTTGTAAAATACATAAAAGGTCACTTGGCTGATCTTTAGTGCTCTTTGTAAAATACAGTATGTCCTGTTTCAGGAACTGGGGCCAGATGTACATCTTAAGCAGAATTTGACCCTGTTAGTTCAAGGAAGCTGGAACAAAGCCTTTACAGAATTCATGTTTAAAATTCAGCATAGCATGCAGATTCTAATTTAAGCAGTTGGCTACTTACAAATCTACAGTTTTAATTACACCAATCAAAGATGGATCAAAAAAGATATTCTAAGTAGTATTCTAGCAGTATTCTAAGCAAACCATGTGAATGAAAAACTAACAAAAATTTTCAAATCCTTCAATTTGTTACATAGTCCACAAAAAAGTACAGCTGTTAGTATACTTAAAATACAAGCATAAATAGAATCTCTACTTTCACTTTTCTATAGTAAGAGTTTGTCTAATTAATTGAAATATAATTATTTAATGCCAACACTTTGCAATCCACTCACAGATTTAATGTCCGTAAACATGCTGATTTGCAAAAGATAAAGGATAAACATCTAAATCCTGTTTCTAGACAGAATGTTAATGAATTTCATATTTAATTTTAAACTTGAAAAATGTGAGTGAAGGTAGCAGCAAAACAAGAAGTCATAATATTACTTTCAGTAACACAGAAAGACACACTCCCTCTTTTAAAGCAGTAAACCAGGTCAGGATCCAGTATTGAAACACTACACAATAAATGATCAATGTAATTTCATGGTTGTGGATAGAGACAAATGTTGTCAACCTCTCCAACTGCTTTAATTTCAGGCTTATCTAAATCAACAGGCTGGTATTCAGTCCTCTTTCTCCAGTACTCAGTTTAATTCAAATTTTGAATATATAAACTCAATAAACTTCAGTGTTTCAGGAAGGAAGTAGTTTAACCCTGGTATTTTATAAACTAAGCACTTCAATGATTATTCCTTGTCAGAAACCAATAAAGTAAGGAAGATTCTCAGCACATTTTAGGTGCATTGAAATGATTAAAAAAATAGCCCACTGTCTTTAACATCAGGATTTTATCCCATTACTTTTGTCTTATAGCTTTATGCATATTTTGAACAGTATTGATAGCACTGTGGAATCTGTTTTCATCTTACAAAAATTTTGAGTTGCAAAAGGGTAAATTGTCGATGTGAAGAGTCATAAAACTACATTTAATTAGTACTTTTCATTGCAGGTCAACCTTTCTGAGGAATCTGCATATTCAGATCTGCTTGTACTGACATCACAATGAGAGCACTGGCCAGTGTCTTCAGTCTTTTTCCTTTTCAGTCCTTGAGTAGGTTTCCAACAATGGTGATTTCAACCATATTTTTAAAGTTTGCATTGTCAAAGACATTTATTTGGGGAAAGGTACAAAATAGTTTTTCAGACCAGTTTTTCCCACCATTATCAATTCTTTAATCACTTCCACACTAGTATTTACTGATCAAAAAGGACATTCTTACTGCCCTCTGAGCCTTGATTTTTGATTTAAATTGTACTAGGCCCTAACCCTGTATAGTAGTTCCGTTACATAAATTCATGTCAAGGTATTCAAGCCTATGTTCAAAGCAGCAGAAACCTATTTTATCTAGTCCTTTCTCATCTTCACTAATGCCCCAAATAAAAATATAATGTACAAAGACCTCTTAACATATATTTGTAGGAAAAAAATGAAAAACTCTTGTCAATCTTTTTAACCCTGTTTTATCTAGCTCTGATCACATGGCCTATGTATATTGTAAACAATTTAATCAGGGATGTTTTGGCTTGGTATGGTTGGGGTTGGGTTTTTTCCCTAATTGCTTTGGAGTTCTTATATTTATTTATTCTTATCCAGAGTAATGGCTTCAGGATTTCCCATAAGAAGGCTGAGACACGAAAGATGATATATCAGGAAATGAAAACTTAAATGTCCCAAAGGAAAATGTGTTTCATTTGGGGATTTAGAGCACATGTTTACATTTTTGCTGTTTTTGAGGAATAACATATGTCTCTTGCATTGATTTGTTTATCAAATAATGATATAGAATAAGATTGTTCCTGTAGTTTGTAATGAGTAACAAAACAGAGGTTTAGATACCAGAAATAAGAAATAAGAAGATACATTGCCAACCTCAGAATAAAGGAAAAAGGGTTTCTTTCAATTTATAACTTTGGGGATTTTTTTGGTTTTTTTGAGAACAGTCCCCATTTTGTAAAAAATCCATTAATATAGTAAAGCCTAGAAAAGGAGAAAATGTTCATGACCTTTAGAACTGTATCATGTTGGGATGGAGATTTGCCTTCGTATTGAGCAGACAACTGTGCGTCCCTAAACAGACTCGTAAGAGTTACCACGTCAGCAAAGTTTCAGCCATAAATGTAGACTGTCTCTGTGCCAGAGCCATTGGTTCAAGTTTCTCTCTTGCTGAAATTCTTGTCAGAACACCTAGTGCATCCCAAGCTTATACTATTTTTGAGGAACATTTCCATGTCCTTTGTGAGAAGAGCAAACATCACCAAACCAAGTGCCGTACAATTTAATCTTTTTCTCTCTTATTACTTAAGAATCTCAAGTGAGAAACTGCTCTGAAAAAGCCAAGGTACGCTTTATGCTCCACAAGTGTCAAACCTTTTCCTCCCTTCCCTAGAGGAAATTAAGATTTATGTGTTGGGAGTACCCTATAGGTTTGTTTGGTTTGGTTCTTTCTTTGGTTTGTTCCTCCCCCTGTTTTGGTCAAGAGAAAGCATAGTGGCTCTTGAAAAGTAAGCACATGACTATTTTGTAGATTTAGCCTAAGTATTTATCCCATTTTTCTGTCATTCATAACTAAGGGACCACCAGTAAGCTTAGTGCAACCTCTTGGCCTCCATTAATCACATTGTGGGTTATCCCTCCGGAAAAATCTTTCCTTCTTGTCTTATTCTGTGTCACTTCATGGGTTAAGTGCCTTAGAAAATAGGATATTTTAAAGAAGTAGATTATCCATTCACGGCTGCTTGTGTGCTTTCCCCCCCACTTCTGTTCCTTTCTTTGCCTTTTCAATGTAAGATAGAAAAGAACAAGGGGATTTGAAGGAAAGTCAAGCTAATCAAGTTGAATCCCCTTCACCTCAGATATGCAGGAGTTAAATTCTGTAGTTCAGGCTCTGAAGCTGTTCAATAAATTGAGAAGTGTATGTTGAGGGAAAAAGATGGGGGGAAGCCAAGGAGAACATTCTTTTATGGTGTTTTGTTGCCTCTGGGAAAGGAAAGCATTGCTCTTTCAGAAGAGTCAGATTAGTGCTCTCCTTCAGGCACCTCATCTGGAGAAACTTTTCCATGGCTGGCTATAATCATTGTCATCTGGAAAAGAAGGGAAATGCTGTTTTTGTAATGAACTATATGATTAATTTGGAGCTGTCCAGCAGGGTGTGGGCTCATTGACAGTTTTTCATTCTGATGCAGCCACTCTTCCTTCAGTAATAAACCTATTGAGACGGTATGGAAAGGCAATTGTTAGTGCTGTGTGGTTTATGTAGAGCATTAATGTGATATCAATGATAAGTTTGCTTGAACAGTGAAAACAGAAACATGGCCATTTGTTTCTAAGAGTTTTCAGATCATGTGCGTTTGTGCTTTAGGCAAGGAAGGCGATCCATTGATTTAATCATGACAATTCATTTGTTGTAAAGATAAGAATGTGCTGGGATTTGATTTTGTTCTTATTGTTACTTAGTTATTATCTTTATGAACAACCTAAAGAACCCTGTTGCCTTAAGTTTCCTCACATCTCTAATGCTTTACACACAGATAATTCCACTTTTCATCACCAGCCTAGTGAGAGAGGGGAACAGTTCCAATAGATTTTTTTATTTAATCCAGTCACAATCATATTGTTTTGCCCTTGCAGACAGAGAATTATATCTTATTCCACAATTTCCCAAATGCAACAAATCATAAATAGCGTAAGTACAATTCGGCAAAGTTTTGTACTGTAACATTGTTACAGGTTTAAAACCTCTCTTTTGAAAATGAGTAGGATCATGTCTTTTGTATCCAGGATCACTGCAACAGATCTGGTGTTTCTGTAATAGCAGGAGAGAATTATTATTTGAAAATATCCTGATATAGTGACACTGTCTTAATTATGCTATTTTCCATATAGTGTTATTAAAAAACAACACAATTAATATTCTACAAGCTATGTGGTTTTGAAAGGGAAGAATAGAGGGCATAATGCTATAATGAAAAATAATTTTTTTTTTTTCATTTTATAGCTGACTGAAGAGTCACAACTTCTGCTAGAGCACCGCTGTATAAAATTTCTGGACATTATTGAATTTGTCCCTCTAAAGCAAACAAAACCTCAAAGGTCTTTGAACGATGAAAAGAAATGCATACAGTGTATGTACACAGTATACTATTATCTAGTCCTTCATTTTTCTGCACAGTCGTAGATAAGCATTCATTTTAAATAAAACATACATATTAAAATAATGCATCTGGGTGATGCATTTAAAATAAATATCATATATTTTCTATTGAGATTTTATAAATTTAGAGTTTAAATGACATAATTTTAATGGAAAAATTCCAATTTTTATAAAACTCTTTTTTTCCCCCTCTCTCTTCAATCCAGAAAAGAAATTCTGAAATTTCTTTTCAGAAAGGTTAATTTATGTGTAAGCTGTGTTGAGAGGTAGTAAAATACCTCTCAAAAAAAGTGGGAAGAAAAAGTCTGAATATGTAGAGGGCTATGCAGGCAGATCCCTGCACCCTCCCAGAGCCTGCTGGAGTTAATATATATATGCACAACTGGAGGATTAGATACTCAAATGGTGACAAAGCTAATTCTTAACATCTTAGTCTGTAATCCACAACCCAGTTTCACACTTATGCTTGCAAGATTGATTCTGAGTGGACTCTTAAGACTATAGAAGTGTTTCTAATCATATGATGGATTTTTATAGATGAGAAAAGCAATTTTTGGCCTAAACACATTTTTCTTATCTGGATCAAAATTCCCATAAATGTTCAAATCACAATCTTCATATTTTAATGCTGTTATCTAACATGTGGATTCACTTTGTAAATTGAAGTAATAAAGGAATATGTTTATCTTTAGAAAAAAATAGATAGGTATCACTGAAATGGATCATTTAATGACAGTTATGTAGATTTTTTTTATTAGAGCTCTGCTGGATGTTTAAATACATCTGAACAAACTCACATGAACATAAAATAAGACTTATAACTTTTAGTCAATTATATGCTTACCCAATTTAGCTCTGACATTTCCATCCAAAACAGATTAGATACAAGTACTTTTACTATTTTCCTAATATTGATGATATTATCAAGGGCTAACATTTTCTGAAGAAAACAAAAGAATGAAAAGTTTGGTTTCTTAAATGTAATTAACATGAAGGTAAATATTTTTACCTTTTAGGGAAAGACAGGAAAAAATTATCTAAATATCATGTTTTAAACGGTTTCATATAGGCAGTGTCTTCCATTCGACTTAACTTTCCCCTCAATGGGTCTCCTAATCATTGACTTATTGCAATATTACCTCTAGGTACTCTGAGTAATTTTTGCTGGGCAGTTTAAACCAGTGATGAAAACTGAGGAGGTGACAGTCAGGTGCTTCATCTCATGTATGTTTTTTCTTTAAGAATAAGTGAGTTATTTTATATTTGAACAAATTTATTTTCATCAAGACATGCAAGGGGGCTGATGGGAGTTGACTCAAACTCTGGTAACAGATTTTTACTGTAAAAGTAATTAACATTTTCTCCCTATCACTATATTGTCTTCCAGGCTTACCACCCCCTTCAGATGGATGATGACATCTCATTCACAAGAACATAATGTAATATCCATAAGCAAATTTTAAAATAATTAGTTTGCAAAAATAATTTGAGAGGGTTGAGGGAAAAGTACTTCAGGCCTAAAGATACTGTATTAGCTAATGCCTCATTTTTTCTCATAAAATTTAAGAATCTTTAAGAGGACGTCTGTAAACATCAATCCAAAACCAGCAAGGCCTGTGTACACTTATTACGTATTATTCCATATTCTACCCAGCAAGGCTGACCACTACTTATTCATAGAGTACTATCTAAACTTAGTAGTTTCAGTTCTATGTAAAGGCCAAAGAATTTGGTCTTCATCTTTATTGTGCTCTGTCAGTGAGTCAGGACAGATTTATTTTAAACTGAATTGATGATTTTACAAGGTACGGATATTTGGTACTTTAAAACAATTATCTCTACAGGAAAGATCAGTTTTTAAAAATGACACAATACAATTAGATTGTCACGCTCATAATAGCTCAAGTACTTCTGCATGGGACTGTACTGTGCAGGGTAATTACACTTTAAAAGGTACCTAACACCAGGCTGATGCCTCTTCTACAACTATACAGCTGTTAATATTGCAATATTTATCTTTTTATATTTAGTTCTTAATCTCCATTAGAATCAGAATTCACTCTTTTATTCTCTTATAAGAATCATGTTTAAAAGTGGGTTTGTAGCCCTTTTACAATTATTGAATTGAAGACAACTTTTATCTGATGAATTAATCTTGTTCATCTCTTTACTGACCTTGAATGATTTGGAGGATCTGAAACTTAAAAAATCTAAAATATTTTAACTGCTCTCTCATTTTCTTTCTGCTTAATCTGTACTAAAGCTTTCAGACTAAATAATTTCTCTTCTGCCAATCTAATTACCCTAAACCAAACCTTGGTTTACTGTAAGAGTTGTTGCAATATTGCTTGTATATTTCAGATGGCACCTGAGACCTATTTTTTATACTGAGAAATATGCAGAGTTTACAGTCTAAAAAAACCCCAAAGTCATCATTATGATATCTTAAGATGTTGCCAAAGAGGAGTTGAAGGAACGGGGAATTAAATTCATGAATGGATTTTGATACTTATTAATCATGCTAAGACAGTATTAGAAATTTATGGACCTCTGAACATTTTCAGAATTCTTTTATATCCTCTAACAAACCAGGGAAGCATTAAAAGTCCGTAGGAAACTGTATTTCTCCTAGTGGCCATATGTATACAGCTTTTCAGCTCTTGGAATATTCCTCAAACCCTCTGACCCATACCTGAGGTGCAGTGGGACTCTCATATTGTCTATTTAATTCTACAAATAGCGCCAATGGTGCTTTCAAAGCAGGGCTAGTAAAAATGCAGGGAGAAGAAGAAGTTAATCTACTCCCTCATGTCTGAAGGTCTGTTGGCTAGACCTTCCACCCAGGCACTGGTAAGTGACAGGTCACCTATGTCCTCTCCACAAGTCTTGCTGCTAGTTGGGAGGCAAGTTGTACATCTCATAGAACAAATGTTTTGTAGGTGAGTTGTGAAGTCTCTAAGGTTGAAACCTTCCATTAATAAAAGTTTTTCAGGACACAAAGACAGCCCTTCTTGGATAAAATACACCTTAAGTACCACAAAGTATATGACTTCTGAATGTGTATTTTTTTCTGGGTGATGCATAAAGACTTAAATTACCTTAAACTCTAGGTCCACCTTCTAACTTATCATCCTCTACCTTTCCCAGCTCAATGCTTCTTTTTCCATCCACCTTTTGCTCTTCACGTCCAAATGCTTGAGATGGGACACCCAAGCTGGGCTCCAGTGGTCCCCAGGGGTTTTGGGGGCTCTCAGTGGTCCCTGTCACTGGCCACAATCTTGGCCCATTCTACTTAGCCCCTGTGGGATGCTGCCTGTCAGAGACTGCAACTGCAATGTGTGCTGGCACTCATACCAAAAATTGCCAATTGCAGAAAGACTTTCCAAAAAATCATATTATTAGCAATATTATCTATCATTCTCTTCATAGCTAATCTTTCAACACCTCTTAACTTTAATAAGGCTACCTTAGTAGTAGCTTCAAGAGACATGGGAAAGAAAAAATGAGAGAACTAGCTGAGGACATGCTTGGAGAAAATCAGAGGAGGTACCAATAAGAGGAAACAATCATTGATTAAAAGTTTTTGCAACTTGCAGCCTTTCAGAGATCTGGTCCCCCTCCTCCCCCACAAAAACTCATACCCAGATGTCATTAATAGGGCTGAAACTGTAAAGCTGTGGAAAAATGTTTACACCTAAGGTGAAGTAATAGTGTACAGGGATATAAGCAAACATAAGATCATGAATTATACACTCAAACATGCCTTGTTCAAACAGAATCACAGAATCATTTAGGTTGAAAAGTAACTTTAGGCATGTCAAGTCCAGCCATTAACCCAGCACTGCCAAGTCCACCTCTGAACCATGTCCCCAAGTGCCACCAACTACATGTTTTTAAATACCTCCACTGCTGGTGATTCCACCACTTCCCTGGGCAGCCTGTTCCAATGTTGGACAAGCCTTTCTGTGAAGAAATTTTTCCTAAAATCCAATCTAAACCTCTCCTGGCTCAGCCTGAAACTTCCTCTTGTCCTGTTGCTTGTTACCAGAGAGAAGAGACTAACCCCCACCTGGTTACAAGCTCTTTTCTTGTAGTCGTAGAGAGCAATGAGGTCCCCCCCACCCCAAACCTCCTTTACTCCAGGCTAAACAATCCCAGCTCCCTCAACTGTTCCTCATAAGACTTGTGCTCCAGCCCCTTCATTATATTCATTGCCCTTCTCTGTACATGGTCCAGCACCTCAACGACTTTCATGCAGTGAGGGGCCAAAAACTGAGCGCGGGATTCAAAGTGTGGCCTCACCAGTGCTGAGTACAGGAGGAAAATCACTGCACTGGTCCTGCTGGCCACACTATTGCCGATACAGGCCAGGATACTATTGGCCTTCTTGGCCACCTGAGTGCATGCTGATTCATGTTCAGCTTGTTGTCGACAAGAACCCCCAGGTCCTTTTCTGCTGGGCCATTTTCCAGCATCTCTGCTCCCAGACTGTGGCACTGCCTGTTGTGACCCAAGTGCAGGACCCAGCACTTCACCTTGTTGAAATTCATAGAACTGGCTTTGATTCATGAAGCAGCCTGTCCACATCCCTCTGTAGATCCTTCCTACACTCCAGCAGATCAAATTCCACCTGACCATATCAGTCTCAAGGTACTTAAAAAGTTATTGCCCCTCAACTGGAGTTACAGACTTCTGAACTCTGTTACAGCAATTTCCTTTCGACTGCCATTTTTTGAGTAAACAATATCCACAAATACTGTATGATTCTTAGTTTTGGTTTTTTTCAAGGATATTTTTCTAGGCAACTTTTTCCAGGACACAGTTTTCCATTCCTGACAGTCAGAAGAACCCACTGGCAGTCCCATTCAGTTTCCTACTTCCTAGGGTAGGTCAGGATTTCTGGTTTCCTTCTACCTAGCTCTGCAGTTCCCTGGCCACCACTTACAAGTTTTCTTGGTTACCTCTCTAATGTATCTGCATCCAGATTTTGGATACCCTTCAGAATGCCAAGTGTCTAGAAATTACTAGTTGCAGGTTTTAACTTTAAGGCATCTGAGGTTTTTATGTATGTTTAGCTTTTAAGCAGTTTTGAAAAGTTTTAAATAAATTTGTGTGTGCACATATTTGCAGAACCAGGGTATTTCTCTAGCAAATAGCAAAAAGTTATTTCCAGGTATCAAATGAGAGCATTAGAAACATTTATCTAGTCTGCCTTTAAAAGAGGAATGACTGCAAGAACAACCATACTCCTGAAGTCAAAGGCAGCTGTTCATTGTATAAATAATGTATCTGTTAAAAACAACAACAGCAAAAAAAAAAGTGAGACACAAATTTTAAATTTATGCGTTTAGGTTTGAAAAAGATTTTCTGGCAAGTTGAGAAATCTGGAAAGCTCCACGAAAAGAAGCACACTGTGCTGAGATCTCAGGGCTCTTCTGTTATTTATTTACATCTGAATCAAATCCCATTGTAATTCTCCTGAGAGAAATTGTTTTCAATGTGCAAATCAGATAATAATAAATCAACGAATACACCATACAGAGGCCCTTAAAATAGCAATGTGCATCACATGAAAATAATTTTATTGAAGCCAAGACCCAATAAAAAAGCTAGAGACTAGAATAGATACTGTACTTACTTTTAATTAGATAGAACTCTATGTCTTAAATTACTGAAACTACAGAATTTCTCAAAGTTATGAATCATTTATAGCTTCCTCTGTCTTGGGTCACTGAACACTCACTGTTCATCAAAATATATAGCTGCATTCTTCTGTCATTCCCATAACATTTTCTCTTACTAATGCCCCTTTTTTCCATTATCACCTCAGGGCAGATTCAGTTTTATGTTAGTGAACTTAATGATAAACAGCAGATGTGCAGAATACTTTAAATAGAATAGCAAATAAATAATACAAAGTTCTTTGCAGATATACATTTGTAAATGATTTTTTTTTAACCTTTTGTTCTCAAGAATGCAGAGCACAAAAACGAGGTAGAATCCTCATAACAGATGTGTTCTTGGCTCCAGCTAACTATTCACAAAGGAGAAATATATTTTCATTTTAAATGCAGGATATTGGGTTGTTTCTGCTTAAGGCACATTTAGAGTTTAAGTATTTGCAGGATCCTCTTAAGCTGTATTTTGCCTCAGCACTTGTTAGTGGCTGGGTTTTTTTCAGCAGAAGATTGCAACAAAAATTAATGGATTCTACAAATGTGTAGTAAGAAAAGAAACTAGTTCAATTCTGGAATTAATTTGTGTCCAGGGTTTCTCAGTCCTTTTATGTGTTTAATTTTTTTTCAGATGGCACGCACAGGTAAGATAGACATTTAGAGTTCGATGCTGTTCCAAACAATTGCATCCTATCGTATTGAATAGACTTCAGACAAGTGTCTTCAGTCCTCTGCTGTGATGCAGATCCTTTGAAGACATTGCAAAACAGTTCTAAAGGTGGCATAGGCAGCAACAGAGAATTTCTATGCCAGGAAGATCTTGATATTACATAAAACTGGTGCAACATGCTATCCAATTTATCACTTGTGACCATGGGGAAAAGAGAGAATGACTGGTTGTTCCTTGCATTTTCAATTAACACTAGGACATCACAAAGGCTAAGGAGGCCAAGGACTCCTATAGTAGTTTCACCCCAAACACCATACTTTAAGATAACCCTGTGCATCCATTAGCTGCAGTCAATCTGCTACTTGACGGTGAGTTTCATAAATTTTTTGATGATGTTTTGATGAAGCCAGATGATATTTAAGATTCCTCTTTGTGGGCATCAGGACTCTTTATTAACTACTGCTGACAATAGTTATGGGAAGTTATATGGGCAGCTTAACAGTACCTACCACAGGTTCAACGTTCTCTCAGTCCTCAAGATTTAATTTCCTTTTTATAGTTGTGGGTATCAGCTGGAGAATTGATGCCCTGAATACTCTGTATTGCAAAGAAGACAAGGATTCATATTTCACATACTGAATGGTTTTACTTTCAGCAGCAACAGTCCTTTCATACTGCTCAGTAGTGTTACATAATGTACGTGGGGAATGCAGAAACTTCATAAACTTTACATGAGATCTAGTCTTCGTAGTCCACTGATTTCTGCAAACTAAATGTTTCTTTGTAGCTACAGGAACAGAACACATGTTTGTGAATGGTACCGCAGTGGCTGATCTCTGGAATTTGATTTGAATTTAAATTAAAAAATTAAAAAAGGTCAATAGCCTAGCTGTAGGACTGAACTCTAGCCCTTAACTTGAGTCAAGTACGTGCGACACAGGAACTGATGCTCATTTAGGCAGAACAAAACAGCTATAGAAAGAACAAAGAAGAAGATCATTACCAGTGCCACAAATAAGTTATAGATTACTTTTTATGACTACCCCCATATTCAGAGTCACACCTTCAAATTAATTTGTATTAGAAGATAATATATAAAGTGTCTGACTTGATTTTAATCATAGCAGAAGCAATGAGAAAAGTAGTTATTATCCCAAAATATGGAAGACTGTAGCTAAAAATCATGGCCTTCATGTCCAGGTTAACATGAATTTCTCTATTCTTCTGCCACTATTTCTGTATTGGTGTCCTGGTTTTAGCTGGGATAGGGTTAACTTTCTTCCCTGATAGATAGCTGATACAATACAGTAGTTTTTTACTTTATTATGAGAATAATGCTGATAACACACTGATGTTTTAGTTATTGCTAAGTAGTGTTTACCCTAAGCCAAGGACTCTTCAGTTTCTCATGCTTTAACAATGAGGAGGCGCACAAGAAGCTGTGAGGGTGTGTAGCTGAGCTGAACTAGCCAGAGGGATATTCCATACCACAGAACATCTTGTTCAATATATAAACTGGGGAGGAGTTGGCTGGAAGGGGACAATCACTACTCAGGAATGGTCTGGGCATTGGTCAGTGGATCATGAGAAATTGTATTGTGCAACACTTAACTCTCGGGCTCTCTTCTTCTCTTTTTGTTGTGTTCCTTTCTATTACTTTAGGATGATGATGATGACAATGATGATATTTTACTTTCTTTCAACTTTTATACTGTTCCTATCCCAAACCACAGGTTTTGTCATTTTAATTTCTGATTGTCCTTCCCATTCCACTGTGGGGTGAGTGTGAGCAAGGGACTGCATGATACTTACTTGCCATCTGGAGTTAAACCATGACAGAAATTTTTGTCCTCAAGGTGGGGCATGACAGGTTGAGCAAACAACAAATCTGAGTGGAAAGAATTAGAAAAAAAAATTTATAAGCATTCATTATATTCATTTAATATCTTCTGGTCACAGTGTTGATTTATTATCTCACAAAGTTGGTGTGCTTGTTCTCAAAATTACTTTAAGTAGTACCTTACTTGCAGTATATGATACTCGTTGTGTTTTTTGTCACTCATGGAAAATGAGATAAGGCCATCCTGTTGTTGTGCTTTATAACACTGTCTTATGGTATGATAGAATTACAGGTCATGAAACTTATCTGGTATTTATAATCAGCATTGCTGTCAACTCTGTACTTCGGGAGCCATCTGTTGGAAACTATTAATAATTATGCCTTCTCCAAGCCAACCTAAGGGGGAGACACCTCCTCCCATCTCCACCTTCTCCTCCAGGCTCACTACGATAGCTCTTGAGAATTTTGAATATCCCTGGGATGCTCAAACCAGCACGTTCCTGTTGCTAATTCTTCTGAAAGTGTTCCAGGTCTTGTTTCAGGTTAATCTATTTAAGAACACCTATTCTATTCTATTTAAGAGATCTATTTAAGAGACCTCCCACGAAGTTGGATAGTTTTGAGTTGCAAGGTATGTGGAATACACAGGCAAGTGCCTAGGACACTCATTATTGTGCTCTGATTTTTAGTAATAAAATCAATTAATTTCCCCAAGTTCAGTCTGTTTTGCCCATGACAGTGAATAGTGAGTGATCTTTCCTGGTTCTTATCTCAGCTCCTGAACCTTTTGCTGTATTTTCTCTCCCCTGTCCAGTTGCATTGATAGAGAGGCTTTGGTGGGTATCTGATATCCAGGATGCCAGGGTCAACAACCCCAGTGCCTCTAATCGTACATTCACCATAGACTCTGAGGACATTCCAGCTCTCTTCTGTCCATACTACTGACAACAGCAACAATGTCACATTCTGTTGCACGTGTAACTATGCAAATTAGTACTGCCATAATCTTTCAACTTTACCTCCAAAGCCTGCTTTTCTTGAACACCTTCACTGAACCTCGTGTCTCTAATCTCATTGCCTTCAGCCAACATGAAACCTATGTCATTGTGTTTTCCAAGATAATTCATCATTGCAACTCTTTTTACGTGATTTGTGTGCCATTCCACAAGACTGTGGGTTTTAAGTAGAGACCAAAAGGAATCATAGTTCATGTACCTGATTCGTATAATTCCTACCGAATATCCCTTTGAGGCCTCCTCAACATTCAGATTATATATTTGAGTATTTAATTTTGCTACACGTTTTTTTATATCTTAAAAATCTGGTATTCAGCATCTTATTGATTTAGTCACCTAACACTCTAAAAATTAACATCTGAAAATCATAAGTTTCTACAAACTGCTACTATATTTTCAGGAATTTAAAAAAAAAATTATGGACTTAGAACTTTCCAAGAAATAAAAAGTTCTCTCATGTTTTTTGTATCATGAGAAAGCTGCTTTCTGTTGGCTGTTTTGGAAAATTCTGTGTGTCCTCAAGAATCTGCATAAGATTTTGTACCCATTTTTCCAGGAACTATCTCAATATTACTCAATATCCAGTTTCTGTGACTGAGGCTTCTGCCATTTTTCAGAACATGCATATCCTTAAAAGGTAATGTGATCCCTCAGTAATTGACATTTGTTTTTCCCAAGTTTAAACCATTACTCCTTAAAAAGCTTTAGAAGCTTTTCCGCTCTTGCCAGATGTTCTTCCGATGTTTTATGGAAATGAATGAAGTCATCTGAATATGTGACGATGTCTTAAATTCTCAAAATGTGGATTAGATCATTTGGTGCTTTCTGAAAAGTCCCTCATGCACTCACAGTTTGAAAGTCGCTCTAGAGGACTGAAATAATTGACAGGGTGTCATAAATGTTTTTTTTCCCCCCTCTTAATATTCACCTACTGGTTCTGGTATTTTTTTTCTTTTTTTTTTTTTTTTCCCTTTCCTGATTTGATGGTATCCAGATTCTCAGTCAAAACCAGTAAACTATTTTGCTTTTGACATGGAGTTTGGCATGGAAATAAGTCATTAACTATCCTGCCCTGTCTATGCATTCGGTTTTTCTAGATCAGTATTTGAGATCATTGGGGATTTTTTTATTATTACAACTGGGCATTTTCAAGGCAATGAAAATAAGTTAACAGAAACATCCTGCAGCAATGTATTTTAATCTTTTTCAGTGCTGTCTGATACATTAAAAGAATAGAATTACAAATCCTGAGTGCAAATACAGGTACTGATACTGTTCTTTGCTTTATTCATCTTAAAGGTTAGTGATGGTTAATCATCTTTATAAAAATTTCTAGTTCTAGTTTCTAGCTCTTGTGTGACATAATCTTGTCTGGAGACTCCATTTTCAGTAACATTTGTTCACATATCAGCTACACAGTTTATCTGACCAACCATGAAATGTCTCATTCATTAAATATTTGACCTATTGGGATCAATGAAATACTGTAGAGTTAAAAATATTTCAATTAGTGTCTTCACTATGAAATAGTTCCTAATGTGTTAAATCTAATACAGGAATTAACAGCTAAAATTCTTCAAGTATGTGTTTTTCTTCCACACTTGAAGCTACTTATTAATCTCGGGAGTCACAGTTATGAACTTACCCCACCAGGATTCTCATATTAGGTATTTTCAGAGGGGGTAGTTCATACCTTGTTGATGAGCACCGACACTCTTCACTAGGGAAATCATACAGAACCTTCTGTTAGCAAAACATGATTTAGTTTTCTTGAGTCTACAACTTCCATGGCACAAAATCTATCAAAGAAACAAAAAATGCAGCACAACTCACAGATTTTGACCCATGTAAAGATGCTCCTGCCCTCTTGAAACTGCTTTCATTTGCTGCAACATCCATGAAAATAGTAGGATTTCAGGGCCAGATCCATATGTAAACTATATGAAGTTGATCTGAGAACTGCATCTCAGCAAGCCTTTTACTGACAAGTGGACTATTCTATGGATATGAAAGTATTAATAGAAGAAGAAAATTGTCTCAATTTTCACTCAGAAATATATTAAATTTATTGTAAAACTGAAAGTGACATCTAGCCAAACATGGACAGAATGTAAATTTATTTCAGCTCTGGGTCCTTTCCTCCTTACTCTTTCAATAAGAGACAAAAAAGTATCAGACAGAAAAGCATTGTGTCACAGACCTAAAATAAAATGGCACAACTCCTTAAGGAGATATTGTATGAAAATTATTTTTAAAACTATAGTATTCTGAAATTGGAGGCTGTTATCAAAAAAATTCTGAATTAATCTTGTTTTAAGAATGATTACAACTACACTTAAGACATTATTATAGTTCTTTTTGATCTGTTGGACAAAGTGTTAACAAAAAATTGATTATTAATTTTTTTTAAAAATAGCATAATACAATACTCTTAAGGATAACCGTCAGAGCTTCATTGATATATTTTCATGATTCAGTTGTCAATAACAGTATTACATGTACTTTTTCAAATAGGTACAAATCCATTATTGTTTCATCTGATATGGAATCCTAAGTTTTGTTAGATATAGCAGGTCTACTAAATCACCCATATATTACTGACCTTTTAGAGCATCCAGCAAGGAAATGACACACTAGACACAGCTGTTGATTAGTCTCTATGGTATCTATTTCTGGTCACCTTTTTATTACTGAGATGTTAGTAAAGTTACTCTTCATTAACTCATTCCAATGTTTCTGTGGGTTCTTGAATTGGTCTGACTTTTTAAACATTAGCATTTATTCCTTAGGATCGAAAGAACACTAGTATCTGGAGTTCGTTTCATGGTTTCTTTAGTGTGAGATGATGGATCCATCAGCTATTACTTACCAACAACAAACCAAGTTGTCAAATAGTCTATGAGTTATTATGGCAGAGGAGTTGGGACTAGATGACCTTTAAGGTCCCTTCCCACCCAAAACATTCTATGATTCTATGGTTTCCTTACTTACTCAGTTGCTTGTTTGTAACTACTTTTGGCCATAATCCTTTTTTTAGTTTCATTCTTCAGCTCTCATGCTTTTCCTTTGAACTCACCTTTAGATGCATTAAATAATTAAAAGGGTTCCTGGTGCAGCTATATTTGCGTTTTGCTCTGTTTTATACCTGTTCCCAAGATTGTGACAGTTTTTAGCCGTGCCTTTAAAATTGCCTGCTTTAGCAATTTTGGAAAAATCAAAAACCAGAAATTTCTAAGTTGTGGAGTCCAGTGCAGTACTAACTGGTATCCAGACTGCTTGAAATAGGCATTCCCCAGACTTCGGAGGGTGTATTTCTAGAGAACATTGTCTGATTAATCTGCATTTGGGAATTTCATCACAGACAAGCATTCTTTTTCAGAAGAATGCAATTTTAGAGCAAAGTCCTCCTCTTGGAGAAGGATATATTAGAATATCAGGAAGGTTGTCTTTCCTGTGAATCATTCCCAGATCTGCCTTTACCCTTCTCTGAAATATCTTTTTATTGTCTAGATACTTTGATGTAGAGCTTAGAGGGCTTGTAGGACATTGCTTCCCTAGGCCAAAACTTTCTGAATAGAGAAATGTAAAACTTTTTAAAATATTTGAGATCTTCTACAGTGCTCAAGTCAAACAATACTGTGTAACTGCATATTTGCTTAAGGAAAATTTCATGTGATTAGCAAAATTTTGGTAAAGAATTTGTTAGATGGAATCCTTTTTATCTAAGGTGCGATATTGATGGCAGTGTGTTATAGTGTATAAACTTGAAGTTATACATAAAGTGCTTCTTAAGACTAAGAAACTGACAACATTTTAAATGAGATAATTGAAAGCAACATATCCTCATGCACACCTCTTCAATTACCACAGACTTCCGATGTACAGAGAAGTGTATGGTGTTTCATTAAAATTTAGGAAGAGCCATCAATAAGGAAAAGTATTTACTATGGTCAACAAAGGGTTCTTGGGTCCAAATGAAGTGCTAGCACAATTTGTTATATTAACATTTATTTCCACGTAGTGGAAATATAAATCAAAACATCCCCACTGAAGTCAATATTTGTTTTCTCACTCCTGTAGAAAAATAACAATTTAAACCAGCTGAGAACTCAGATTGTTGTGATTATAATAGAAATCAATTGTAATGTGTGCTAAAAATGTTAGAGGGGACTGTCAAATAAAGGATGGGCCTACATAAACAGTCAAACACAGGATTGTATATCAGGCATTGCAGGGCAAGATTATGCTGCCTTTTAAAAAGTGACTTAAAAATGAGCTGGAGGAGGAGGGTGGCTAGCTTTATTGATTCTGAGCTGAAGCACTTTTGAAATATGTGAAGACCTTTAATAATTCTCAGATACTCTTACTGTTAAACTGGTGATGCTCAGAACCTTTATGGCTTCAAAATGGATTAATTCAAGCCACTTCAGTTTGAACATCAGTATTATTGAAAGTACAGTCTTTTAGTAAATGCAGTCTTTTATTTAGAAAACCAGAACGTGTTTCATAAGTACACCTTTATAAATTTTGACATAACAAAAAATTATATTGTTCTAATTTTTTTCACTTTCACACAGGCTAATTTAAAACCCGGAAAAGTATCTGCTGCAAAATATGTTTTATCATAGAGATGGCAATGGAATTCAATAATATAATTTTATTTTTTCAATTCTTTCATTCTGCTCAGAGAAATTTGTTCTCATGTACAGTGCACGAAATGCTTATTTTGTGTTTCCTGTAAGAAAAATCTTAATGCAATTTGTAATTAAATTATGCCCGCTGTACAAATATGCAAATTTAATGGAAACACATTCCTGCAAGTGTTATATTTTTAATGGTATTCTGCTTGGTAAATGTCAGGTGTATGCTAGTTGGATGGGACAAGGATAATGATTAAATATATTAATCGATATAGTGAATTCCATACCCATGGAGAAGTCAATATATATACATGGATATCAGTGGATTCATTGATATTGTTATGCACATACTCACAGGCACAAATAAACAAATTAATAATATATATGAGTGCCAGTGTGAATCTGGAATGCAGGTGTATGCAGGGCTGTCCAGCCGTGGGTGGATTGATGACCTAAATTCTCACTTGTTATGAAATGCCTGAAATTTGACAGCATCTTGTTTATCTCAGCAAATGAGAAATTAAGACATCTTTTCCTCTGCCATTCAGGTGTCTTTCTCATAAAATATGACTCCTCAGGCTTTGGTAAGTATTTTCAGACAAAATTAAAATCTCAAGCAAGCTACTTTGTCAGCAGTGCAATATTAGGTACGCAGAGAATCAGTCTCTAGGTGATGCGATGATTATTACATACTTTTCTTTATTCTTGTTTTAACAAATTTCTTGCATATGGCTCTCATTGCTTTAGAAAACATACTTCTTCATATGACTAATTCATCACCAGCACTACATAGGCTTTTGGAAGGTAATTTTTTCACTTTTTAAAATAAAACACCAAGTAAAACCCACCAGAAAATCCAAAGATGTAAATATTTGTACAAATAAGGTCATTTGACTTTGTATTGAGGCAAAAGAGGAGAACAGAAAACTTATATATAACTGGCTCTGCTCTCATGGTAATAACCTTCAGGAGAGGGACCAAACATAGAGCTGGGGACATTTAGTCCACAAACCACATTCACAGAAATATTTGTGTCAATGTCGACAGGGTTTCAGAATATATTCAGACTACTTCAGCTGATCAAGTTACTGCTGCTTATCAAATTATCTGTTGTGAATTGAGCCAAGGTTAATTAACACATGTGTACCTTCCTTTCTCTAACCTATCATGCCCCTGCAAGTGAAATGAGATAACTTTTTAAAGTGATGCTGAGTACATTAACCATTTTTTAAGGTTACAAGTCATAACTAAGCTGGACAACTGACAAACGGTAACATGTTAGACTGCAGAAAAATGTAGTGATTGCAATCATGTGAGCATACATTTAAAGTAATAAGATAAGAACTAAGGTTTAGAAGTCAGGCAGAAACTGATCCAGCAAAGATTTAATTTTTAAAAGTAGAACTGACAAACAAAAGCATCTGGCATTAGCTTAGCAAATTACTATGTCATTGTAGCTGGAGCAATTGCAATTGCAAAAGGAAGTTATTCAGACCCAGAAGTGATGAAAAGCTATGTCGGGTTGCACTGCCCGTTTCTAGTCTATAATTACAGATACAAACAATAATTATGCTCTGCTATAGAGATTCATCATCTTTGTTTAAGAAAACTTGTTTTTACTTAAATGGTTTATGATTTCTTTTGCCTCATACAAAAAATAAAGAGAAGTTATCTGTCATATTTATGATGTCATCAGAATAACTTTTGCTATGATGACTTTAGAGTACTCGGGCAGGCTTATCATTTCCAGGCCTGGCGATAAAACTGTTAGAGCCTTTTTTAGCATGAAGATATTGGGGGCAACAAAAACTTTGTAGTGCATTATTGTTTGTATGCAAAAGGACCTTTCTCATATTCTCGGTGTCAGGATTTATGTATTCCTGCAGAGGACGGATGAAAGACACTCACAGCAGAGCACACTGTATCACATCCCAAGAGGTAAATCTAGATGCAGCTACTCCTTGTTTCATTGAAAGAAATAAATTTTCTTTTAGCACTTATGAGACACTTAGTGCTTTACTCAGTTGCTTACACTTAGACAACTGCTACTTTTTGAGAGACTTTAGCATATGGGGTCCAGCTTCCACTTTAGAGGCGCATGGGTTGCTGTATGTTCTTTGCCATATCTGCAAGGTCTGTGCAGAAGTCTTGGATACTATCCCAGCCAAAACCAGGATAGAGACCTAGACTTTTTTAAGTGGCACTGAATGTGTTATGTGTAAGTAACTGGACTAAGCCCATGATATTTTTTCTATGTGAAATTAGACAGGAAAAGACAATATTTTCTCTTTAAACACTTTAAGAAGATGATTCAGGTCCTAAGTGTAGATACAGTATTATCTTTGCCTGTGTGATCTGGGATGTCTAGTTTACACTGTGATCGAAATACAAATGTAATTAAAGAAGCCAGTAGAGGCTGGAGAAATATTTGGCTCCCCCTAACGAAGACACCTAGATTTTTTCAACTGAAAAGCTGTCTGCCTCATCTACTGTATTAGCTAGGTGTCTATTGAGTTGATACATGTACATGATATTTAATAGAGGTCTTCAGTCTGCCATTGAGTCCTACTTAGATTATCCTAGGCTGGGGTACATGGGAAAAGATGTAGACAGAAACAAGTAGAAACAGAAGTGTGTTTAATTAATGGATCATTATACTACAACCTATCTTTTTACTATAAATAATGCATGAATATTTCAGAAATTTCATTGTAACAGAAGATTTGAATGGAACTGCTATTGTTATTAGAATACTGTAAGATCCTGGACCAATGTCGTATGTCTTCAGAGTTCTACCCTTTCCCAAAGTCCTCAAAAACATTCCCTTTACTGCCATATTCTGAATATAAGACAGAAATTTCTACCAGAGTAAAGTCTATCATGGAACAGAAATTAGTCTCAGCCCTTAAAGACATCTCAAAACACTGATGAAATTACCACCCACTCACCCAAACATAATCTCTGCGGTATTGTATAATAATTGTTGATAAGTATAATACTATAGCACATATAGTGTGAATTACTAGGTTTTTCCAAATTTAAAAAAGAAACCACAATGACATACTGCTTTAAAATCTACAGCCAGTTGATTTAAATCCATGAAACAAGAAAAAGTTCATATTTGCCCTGCCATATTTATTTATCCAATTTTTTTTTTTTACTTTATTATAACTATATTAAAATTTTATAATTCTGTCTTCTTGGCTCTTTTGTTTGGGATTTAAAAAAGAAAAGATTATATCCACAAGTATGTAGTAAGTGTATAAAAATACTATTTCAGTAAATTTCAATCACTTACAGCTCAAGAAATTTGAAACATATTTATATGTAAATGAGCAGATTAAAAATACAGGAAAATGTTGCATATCTTTCTATCAGAGACAAGATTTTAGTTTAAATTCTTCATATAGTGAAAGTTAATTGTGCTGAATAAATACCCCTACCTAAAATAGCAGAAAATCAAACCCACACTTGATGTTTTTTTCCTGTTAGCTTAAATATATATGTTAAAACTATTTAGGAATATCTACATAATAGGAGGGAAAGGGAACCCCCTAGCGCATGAAGTAAGAATTAAACATGGATATTACCTGAAGCTGTATCCATCAAAGGTGTGTAAGGTGGTATTCAAGCCAGATTTTTTATATAAGGAAATTAAGTACTTTAAACATATTTTAGTTTTGGGACAAGCTCAAAATATTGAGATTAAAAAAATTAATGGTGATTAATTCTATCTATCCTTGTGAATCAGCAATACAATGTATCTGATTTTACTATCTTAGAAGCTGTCATCAAGTTTATAACCATTAGTTATTGGATCCACCTTGAACTCTAAAGATGTAAAAGCTAGTGGAGCACGATAACCTCTGTTCTCTTGAAAATATTTCATGTTAACCATATCTAGAAGTCACTATTTTGGTATGTTTCCCTGTGTGAGCACTCTGTGAACCCTTACCTTTGCATATTCACCCTAGCATGCTCCTATTTCAAATGTTTCCTTCATTCATCATGCTCTTTCATGGCTTTAGTAGTACTTTTCTGCTTTTGCCTCGTCTTTCTTCTTTCTGATAAGCACTCAGCTATAGAAATAGTATTGATGTACCAACAACCTTTACCTAATTGCTTGCTTAAATCATCAAACACAAATATTCCTTCACAAATGACTGGAGATTTCTGGTTTGGCACCTGATATATTTTCATTTTGCATTCAATATGGACAGCTGTCAAAGAGAACACCACACCCCAGCACTAAAGGCTCAGGTATCTTTACTAAAGATTTTCTGTGGGGAAGAGCCTCTAGGGCAAGCTGTATGAAGAGTTTCTGAGGTCACGTGACTTATTCAGCCTGGAGAAGAGGAGACTGAGGGGAGACGTCATTGCAGCCTGCAAATTCCTTCTGAGGGGAAGAGAAGGGGCAGACTGATCTCTTTGTGGTGCCCTGACCTGCCAGGACCTGAGGGAATGGCCTGGAGCTGTGTTAGGGCAGGTTTAGTTTGGATATTATAAAGAGGATGGTTGGGCACTGGAACAGGCTCCCCAGGGAAGTGGTCACAGCACCAGCCTGAGAGAGTTCAAGAAGTGTTTGGACAATGCTCTCAGGCACACAGTGTGACCCTTGGGGATGGGGCTGTGCAGCACCAGGAGCTGGACTTTATGACCCTGGTGGTTCCCTTACAACTCAGGCTATTCTGATTCTATGATTCTGTGAATCTTTTAGACTACTTTGTATCACCGTTTCACTCCATATTTATACTGTGAGGTATTTACTGACTTTAATGAAGATATCTCTCATTCCAACGAAGTTTGTGAGATCTAAATTAGCTTCTGTGTTTCTATCTGCTTTAAATACATGGCAAAACCAAGGAGAACTTAATCCATTCTATTTTCCAAGGGTGCAGCTGCATTCTGTTTGCCTCCCATATTGCTAAAAGGACATTTGAAAGGTTATGGTGATACAGTCTTGTTCACAACCTACCTCATTGTTTTGAATTTTATATCATTCAAAAACTCAGGTTAACAGACTTCTGCCATTTAGCCTATTCTGTCTTCAAACTTTTCGAAGTTCAGAAAGACTGAGAGTAAATATTGCTGCTGCTGCATTTTAGTGTTGGGCCAGTTGAGAATAATGTATCCCTCTCTCACTACATTCACTCCACCCTTTGGCCGCTGCTTGTTAAGGAATATGCTGAAAAGGACCTGAAATAAATTTTTATGCTCGATCATCAGTTTGGGAAATAGAACTAGGAGGAAATTTTAGAAATAGGTCTCCTGTCCATGCAGCAGTTAGAGAAAAGAACATAGTACAGCAAAGAGGAGAGGTGAAATAGAGAGCAAAACTACTGGTGGCCAACAGCCAGAACAATCCAGTGGTGAAGAAGGACAGCCAGGAAGCTGAAAAACTTAGGAAACTCAGGAAAGCCCGAGCATCCAGCCAGAAGCCATGAGTTAACAAATTCTTGTGGGAATGGTTGACTGAGGGATCTAGCACTCCTAGCCCAACAAGAAGGAAAGGCAGGTGCAGAACACTGAACCTCATAAGTCATTCTGTAACCACAGTCCAAAGAAAATAAAAACCTCATTAGTATTGGAAATACTGACTTTTGCTGTGCTCACTTGACCAAATTAAGTACTCATACCAAAAGTATCAAGCTGTACTGGTAAAATGTATTGCATAACCTCATTCTGTGTCAAGTCTCAATTGGTGTAAACTTTGAAAACTCCGTTAACTCCTGTGAAATTAAATTTATATAAGCCAGCTAAAATTCTAGCTCTCAAAATGCAAAATTAATTTATTTGTTTTATTACTGTTAAGATGAGTGCTCATGGGGTAGCAATAGAAAAAAAATGTTGTAAAAACTCATTAATGTACCTGCATAATAAGGAAACATTGCATTTTTAACATGCATGAACAAGTACATATGAACAATTGCTTGTGGAGTACTGTATTAATGTTCATTATGGATTACAGAAGCTAATTACTAAAGGTGCAAGTTAATGGCTACTTCATAGTAACAGATTCTCAAGCCCTGCCAGTGCCAGACTACTAGCAATATTGAAAAGTTTTAGATATTATTGGCATGTATTTTCAATATAAATCAATGCTTAACAACCAGAGAGGGTGGTATTAATACCAAAGAATTTCATTTGTGAAATGTAAATATTCTCTTCAATGACTGCGTCCAAGAAAAGCCTGTTCATTCTCCACTGACAAAAGGAGCTAAAAGTAGTCATCTTAGATTATATATCTACATTTTATGGCATATTGCCATCTAGCACCATAATATTGCTCCCAGAGGAACCTGTGTCTTCCTCTTTCCCTGCTGTTTTGTTTGTCATGATAAAGATTTATGCCACCCATAAAACCACTAGTACCAATACCAGCTACCAGAGGCCCACCTGGCCTGAAATAAAGTGCCGTTTTCTCCTTTATCGGTCAAATGATTGACCCTGTGAGACAGCAATTATCTTTGTTAAGAAAACCTGAGGGATTGTAGTTTAGTTCCATATAGGATATGGCCTTACAGGAAAAATATTTTGCTTTGTTTCTCGTTGTAGCTGGACAATGTACTTATTGCAGTAACCTTCTTTCTCAGAGGAACATAACAGGTCTTATTCACCTCATTGTTTAATAAATTAGCTTTCTGAGGTACAAACAGAGGGTCACAGCAACTTAAGCTGTTTGCCAGAGGATACATCTGCTGCTTTTCTTAATAATGCCTTTCAAAGAACATCTGCAAACCTCCTGAGACTATTGACTGATTTTGTCTTCCAACTTCTTAACACTGAGAAAATAAACAACCCCCCAATATTTTCAACCCTGGAAGAATCAGCTTAATTTCTTCAAGAAGAAGATAAAGAAAAGATGAAGCCTAAAATGATTATAATTTTTAGTAACATGTCTGTACACAAAAAAAACCCCAAAACCTGTAATGGAATCTTAATATTTAATGGTATGGGAATAAATAAATGTATGTGTGCACATATATGCATGTATGCACACGTAAATATACACCACTGAATTCAGTGGATAACAGATAGTTGCTGAAGGGCTGCGTAAGGGTGTATGCATACAGACAGATGGATGTCCTCACCTGTTAGTAAAGACGGAAGCTTTTTCCACTGTTGCTTCTTAAAACAAACTTAGTTCAATTATATATAGAACAAACAGTGTAAAAGATCACAAGAAAAAGAACCTTCACACGTTTGTGTTGTGTATGAATTACACAGTAAAAAGTTGTCTTCTACCTTTTTATTCATGTACAAATGGAAATATAACGATGGGGCTATTTTCATGCAATAAAATGGATTATGATTTTCTAATTTTTCCATTTTTTTCTTGCAGAATAGCTAATAAAATTTATTGCTATTTTCCAAGTATTTAATTTACCAGTAAATTAAATACAGATGATTGTTTCTGATTAAAAGTACTTGCTGCCAAACTATAAAATGTTGACAGTCTCCAAATACAAAGACTATAGAGAATCAAGACAGCTAGGTTTTATTCTTAGCATGACAGTACTCTGTGTGTACCACTGCATCATACCTATCAAATTGCTTATTCAGAGTCTTGAAGTTCTGAATGAGCATTATCTTCCCTGTTGTATTTATTTTGGATGAGATAAAGTTAATTTTCTTCCTAGCAGCTTGCACATGGTGCTATGTTTTGGGTTTTTGACCACAACAGTGTTGATAACACAGGATTGTTTTAGTCATTGCTGAGCAGTGCTTACACAGAGTCAAGGCCATGTCTGCTCCTCACTCCACCCCACCACTAAGCTGGGGGTTCACAAGAAGCTGGGAAGGGACATCTGACCTCCACTGACCAAAGGGGTATTTCACACCATTTGACGTCACACATAACGGTAGAAACTGGAGAAACAAAAAGGAAGGCGAGATGTTCACTTGTGGCATTTGTCTTCCAAAGTCATCTTTACGCATGATGGGGCCCTGCTTTCCTGGGGGTGGCTGAACACCTGCCTGCCCATGGGCAGTGCTGACTGAATTCCTTGTTTTGCTTTGCCTGAATGTGTGGCTTTTACTTTACCTATGAGACTGTATTGATCTCAACCCACAAGTTTCCTCACTTTAACCCTTTCAGTTCTCTCCCCCATCTCACTTTTGGGGAATGAGCAAGTGTCTGTGTGGGGCTGAGTTGCTGGTTGGAGTTAAACCAAAACATCTATGAAGATCAAGCGTTGTTTGGCTATAAATTAGATTTTCTATACATGATAAACATAACATTTTATTAGTCAATTTAGCAGTAAAATTATTTGAAATATATATTTCTCTACCTATTTTGCTGCTGATAAAATCTAAATTGTATATTTAGAAAAAGAATAAAAACTAAACTGAGAGTCAGTGAAGAAATCAGTTTCTTACAGAGACATTAAGCCTACTGGAAAGAGCCCTCTGTGGGCACTGTAGTTTGGAACACCTCACATTGCAGAACTTACTGTATTAAAGAAGGCATGCCATAGATCTGCTTTAAAAAATGTAATTAAAAATTCAGTGCTTTGCTCTGCACATTTGGGTCTAGCCAACCTGACCCTCCAGAGGATGTTCCAAGCTGTCAACACTGAATAGTGAAGCCTGAATATAGGTATAAATGTCGCGTAGAACACTGTTAACGATCTGCTCTGGACATCCATGTTATTGCACTGTTCTCTTTAGAAAACGCTAATCTGTTATGTAGTACTACATGAAGACTCTTCTGCTGTAGCCAGACACCAAAATGACAGTTATCACAATAACCTTTAGGGATTTTAGTGTTTTGGCCAACATAATCTGTAATTACTAATTCACAGGATCTGAAAATAACACATAAAACAGTTCAAATAGCAATAGATAACACTATCAGCCACTCAGCTGTGACCATAGCACTACCTACTAATGAAAGCATTCAGTAATTTCAGTAAGAAGACCTTACTTCAAAATCCTTAATTAAAAAGCACCATCAATGTGCTCTTCCTCATCTGTGCAAATTTCAGGAAAACTTAAGGATAAACTAATAGAACAAGACCAGCAACCTTTTTCTTCCAACAAAGAAGTAGCATTTAGTTTTCTCATAATAGAAGAATAATTCTTATGATTTCACCTTCACCCCAACATCCAGGTTTTGAAGGAAGAATTTGAAATCTAAAGGGGCCAGATTTTTAAAAGGATGTTAAAAAGATGTACTTTTTAAGATTTATAACAGATAAAAAAACCCTACCCCCCAAAAAATCATAACTAAGTAAAAACACTACTTCCCATTGGACAGTTTGTGTCTGGAATTCTGTGTATGAACTTGCTTTCCTGACTTCATAGAAGATCAGGGTCTCTTGTAGGAAGGCTGTTGCTCACACAGCTGCATTTACTAGGGGTAAAGGAAGATCCTCAGGCGAGGACTGATGTAAGTAAAAATGCCCTCAGATGTAGTATGGCCTAAAAGTTGCCTTAGTCTAAGTAGTCTATCTATTGAGCTATGAAATAATGTGCACTGCCCTGATATTTTCATTTGAGTCATCAGTCACAGTGAGCCTGGGCATTTAACTGAGCAAAGGCAGAGGCCTTTCTGGCTATGCAGAACTGCAAACTTCTAGGAAGTATTTGTCTACAACATTCCATGTTTAGACAGGTCAGGCAGGTAACTACATTAAGTAACAAGTTTTCCAACTTCTTGCCTGGGAGTAAGTACACTGATGTAATCTAACAGAATTTTAGACTCCATAACCCAGTGTTGAATCAGATCCTCATGTTTAATGTCATTTACAAGACTGGAATAGCTGCATGATCTTCAATTTCCATTGCCGTTAAAAAAGAAATTCAGCTGTAGTAACACATTCAGAACTTATTATGATGAGAAAATCCCATGTGAAAATTAACAAAAAAGAGTTTCATCTGTGTTGCTAAACAACAAAGAACTCGACTCATGCTCTGAGCTACAAATGAGGCTGCTATCACCTAAAGCTGCTTCAGTCTGGCTTACTTGCCTGCCCGCTTGCTTGCTGTCTCAGTAGTCCTTTCTTCATAGTCCTCCTCTTCTGTGGTCTTCTCTCTCTTATGTGCTACCTCTCTGAGGGGCAGCTGGTCTCTGGTCTCTGGTCTTTAGTAGAAACACCTGGTTCAGAACAGCTGTAACTCATGAAGGTCAAGACTGCCTACAGCCCATTCTTGTTCTACATTTCTCCCTTTTTACTTTAGATCCATATTTACTTTAGATCAATACAATACATACTAAAATTTTTCTCTTTTTCCACACATGCTAATAAGCAAAGATGGTTTGGCTGGGGCACACTAAAAGGTTCAAATACATTGCAACACATCTGTGTTAAAAAACCAGAAAAACCAGAGCTTGCATTTGAAACTTTTTCCATTTCAAATGCGTTACTAAACCTGAAACTTCCCCTAAGAGAGAAAAGAATTTTGATAGTGAGAGGAGGGGAAGCAACACAGCCACTTCCAAAAGAATAGAATAAATGACAAAAAACTAAGTACTACTTATGATTACAGATAATGTTTGGGGCTGGAGGGACAAATTTTTTTTGCAGGAAAATTTTAGAGACCTCAGTTTCGTGTATGAGTGATCAAAAATAAAATGGTGTTTAAGTTCAGGAGCTAAACAATGAGAGCCAAACCTAATGTTGAGTAGGTGTTTTCTAGATGAAAAGCTTCCATTTTAATGTTTATAAGAGTTAAGGATATTCTGGAATATCACCCCGGAGAACAATGTTAAAATTAGGAGCATGTAATCATTGAGGGATGAAAGAGAAAGGCAAGGAGAGATTTTGGTACCTGGTACAATAGAATTTTTGTATTGTCAGGTTTGTTTGAGAGTTCTTTAATAATTCTTAGTCTTAATAACATTTTGAAAGTAAGTTTTCTTCATGTATTTATGTGAATTGAAGTTCCACGCACCCCTTACTAGCTCTCAGTAAAAGAAACCCAAAAACCAGCAATACAAAAAAAGATGACTCAGGTGGCTTTGGAACAAGAATTAGCCCAACTTTCATTAATATTGTATTAGAATGATGATGGTTCATAAACTAGAGACCTTCTAAATAATGAAATTGTCTAATAAATTCTGAAATTTAAACAAAATCTGTTTATTTCAACTGCCATACGCTGATATTTCTATTGGGGGGGAGAGGAGAATGCCTCTGAGGTTATATTTTATTGCCTGCTTAATGAGCAATTACAAAAACGTTTAATGGCACCATAAAACTTGGCAGGGAAAATGGCACTATATTCCCAGCAATTCATGATTGCAATTATTTCATTATTTTAGAACTATTTAATGAAATAGAGATCAGTTTCATGAAACCTGTAAAGTCGAACCACCGTGGGAAGAATTTCAGAAGTGGGACCCTCCAGTAAAACTCATTCAGTTTTTTGGTGCCCACACACTTGTAAACTAATTTTCTAGTGCTACACTGAGTACAACTTTTGAAAATCTTGAGTTTCTTAAGAGCTTAAGCGTAGACTCCATGTGAACAAATATTACCTGAATGACCAGATCTTTAAGTGGGACCACAGATATCTACCAGAAATCACAGAAATCTATGCCAGAAGTATGAACTTTTTGTTTGCATTATCTCTACAGCAACTGAAAGGTGATTGCCTGGTTGAAAACTGCTGGATTTGTGACATATGTAGATATATGTCAAAGTCCTGACCTTGTAAGGCAAAGTTTGTAAACAAGTGATTTTTATTCCTTCCTCTTTTTGAAAAATGAGAAGTACTAATAACCTCATCAAATTGCAGTTATGGTTTAAAATTATTTCTCTTTGCATATTTCTGAATTATATAAATTAATAATAAGGCAAGCAACATTTATTAAAATTCTAATTGTTTAAGTCTTTTAAAACATAAGACAAAAAAAGATAAAGCAGGATGAAATATTTCAAGTATTGAGTACCCACCTGCTGCCATTGAGATTTAACTCTTTATTCAATACCTTTGTTTACTAAAGCATTCCTATAAAGATGAGGACACCGCAATAAGAACAAGTTCAGGCTGTCAAAGATACTAAAATCAACTTGTTATATAAACCATGTTAGGAGAGCTCATATACAGAAGCTGGGTGCCTCTGTGAGAGATAGGGCCTTCAGAAATCTCTCTTAGTGTGAAATCAATTTCTCGGTCTCTCACAACTATGAGAGATAGTAACTGAAATTGACATAGAAAATTGTTACCTGCTGATTGCATGCTCTTGTAAAATGCCCTAAGTTTTCTACATTTGCTCAGTTTTGATGCAGAAGTCATCACTCCTGTTGCATGGGAACCAATTGTTCTGAATGAGCAATTAAATTCTTAGCTAAAATGGAATAAGATGTTGGAAGTATTTTCATACTACCTTATTTTTCCTTTTTTTTTATTTATGGTTTTTCTTGCCCTTTTATCTTGCTGTAGGCTACCCATTCCTTAAAACAAGAAAAGCGAACAAATGAAAGTTGGGAGGCAGGTGAATCTAGTCAAACTTAATCTCATGTAATCAAGTCGTCTTTACTTTCCCTAAACAAAGGCTTCAGTCACATGAAGCCCCTTGAGGGGAATCAGAACATGAGATTGGTAATTCACAATATTTTTACATTTGAAAATTCAGTTTAAGAAACTTTCACTTACCCATTTTATAAAATGAAAAGAGGGACTGTATTTGGATTAAAATTCTGCTTTAAATTAAAATGGAAATAGTAGGTTTGTTTGGTTTTTGGGGGTTTTATTTTTTGATACAGTATGCATGAGTTCTCTTATTATCTGCTTGCTTGGAGTTAATTTTTGTTTTAGGTTTGGGGGTTCTTTTTATGAAAAGCTCTTTTTTTTTTTTTTTTTTGGCTACAATTTATTTCAGTTTACCATGTAATTCAAGAGTTTTGTTTTTGGGGCTAACTCATAAACTGTTCTGAGCTTCTTTCTTCAATTCCAAGCAATACACTTGCAAACACAGAATTAGGACCCATCTAGCTATAACTGATTTATTTTCCAATGACTCTCATAGCCTCCAGGCTAAACATCTGTGTAGCCTACACCCAATTCTAAAGAGTTACTTCCTCTTCAGAAGCAGTCATGTGGTGTTGAACTGACATTATTCTCCACAGCCTTCAAAGCACATACCATTGCCAGAAGTGAAATCAGAACTCCACCCTACACTTCAGTGTCGTGCAAATGTAGTTTATACGGACACTGCAGCACGGTAACTTGTGTCAGTGTGTTTCATGTAAACTTCTCTAAAATGTTCATACATGACTATTGCAGTGGAGGACATAGCATGTTTTTGGATATGCTGTTCTAAAATAGTTGAGACTTTTAAGAATGTATGAATGTAAATGAGATTTTAAATAATGAGCACTTCTGAAAAAATGTTGCCATTACCAATCCCTTAGTGCCTGCCCATTTATAAGTTTCACTCTGAAAAAACAAACTAGCTTATTTTTATATTTTTATTACTGTACAGATTGTACATATAGCCCTTTTAATCTGTGGATTTAATTAAGAGTGTATAAAGTACTTGGCAAAGTAGGTATCGATCTCTTCATGCATAGCACCAGAGTGTTATCTCTGAATAAAATGACAGAGACTACATCTTAAATGACATTTCAAAAACAGAACAAAAACTGATATAAACACATATTAAATATACATAAGCTCTCACTATTCCCAGAAAATTGAATGATTATTTGTATTGTTGATGGGAGTGCTGAAAAGTATAACATCTCAAAGATGTTGTCTCAAAGATGTTGTCTCAAAGAAAGGAATCCTTTGTTGTTCAAAGTCTATGTTTCAGGGATCCCTAAAAAGCATGCTGCCTGCCAATTTCTCAAAGAAGAACGACTGATTTGATGCACAAGTTATGAATCTATGTGAAGCTGCAAAAGTTTTACTGATAAATGCTGTAAAAAATGATAAATTACGTGGTAGGACAAGACTGCTGTTCAGTCACATCTATCTATTCCACTTTTTTATTAGTCAACTGGTAGAGATGATCCGTTTCTCTGGTACCTTAACTTCAGAAGGTACCAGTTAAAGGGTTAGAATGGTGCGCAGCAGGCAGGAAGAGCCAACAATAAATTAATGAAGTACAGTCAAGAGAAGCAGAGTAACTGAGAAAATGTCAGGAAACAGGAACATATCAGAAAAAATCAGTAATTTGAAAGTTTAATTGTGGTGAGGAAACTTGATTTGAGTGGTATATGCAGACAGAGCTGTAAAAGGACTACTGTAACCCCTGTTATTTTCTTTCAACACAGATATTTCCTTACACACAATTAAAGTAGATTTGGGGGATTAAGAAATAAATGTCTCAGCGCCTGTGGGAATAGAGTTGTTAAATCTAGTGTCTTGGCCACATTCCAGTTTGGATATTGCCCCATTTTTTTTAACGTTGTATATGGTAACTGTCTGTATTTCCTGTCCTAAACTGACAAGTAGCTTTGCTTTATTTTGTCAGACAGCTGCTTATTCTTAAGTGGGTTGTAAGTCTTTGGTGTAAAAGATGGTATATCCAAGGGTCTGGATCAAACAGATTACTTGGAATTGCCAAAAGGAAGATTTACATGGCAAAAGTTGTAAAGGTAAATTCTTAGAGTTCCTGCTGCAATGTGTGTGTGGAGAGTGGGGAAAGGAATATATTCCGTGCATTTGAATGAGCTTCTGGCAGTAGTACTTCTATTTTGGTTCTTACTGCAATTGACAAACTTCTCTTTGAGACAAAGCAAGGGGTTTGGAGTCCTTTTCATGAGTTAAAAGGTGGCATTTGCATATATTCTGTTGTAAGAGTGGAATTTGATACAGCTACTTTCATTCACTCAGCAGTATAAGAATTCTGAGTTTACATAACTTAATCAATTAAAAAAAAAGAAAGAAAACAGAAAAAAATCAATGCTGAGGCAGAACACTGGCCTCCTTAAGTCTTCTTCTGGGCAGTGAGCTGGGTAATGAATTATGATATCATCTTTACAATTCTCATTAATGAGAAATTAATATTTCCCTTAGGAAATAAGACCTGCTAGATGTCATTAGTCAAAGTTTATAGAATTGCTTGCCAGGACAAATACTGTCCTGGCTATACTTGCACAAGGACAAACAGACATCTTGACTTCTGGGACTGCTTGGCTAGTGCAATAAAATATCTCAGTAACTAAAAGGGAGGAAATGGAGTCATAAAATAATTACCTCCTTTCTGTTTGTGCCCAAGGCCCTTTTATAGTTTCTTTCCTATCTGTATTTAGCACTGTTTCCACTATGATGTTTTTCAGACTAATTATTCTTTTTCTTGGTCTTATTTGCTTTTACTTTCCTGAAGAAGTGAAAAAATATCATCCTACCAAGAATGCTGTTATAAACTCTACTTTCATTGTAGCTTTTGTTCTTGCCTAATAGCTTTCTCTTCTGCTTCATTCCATCTAAGGTTGATGAGTGTTATAACAAATAGTTTTGAGGGTTATTGGGTGAAGGTAAAGTTCAGGCAGGTTGACTTCTGAATGACCCTCAGTGACAGTTGTAAATGGGGCAAACATTTCTAGTAAGGAACTCAGGCTTACAATGGCTCACTTCTCCGTTTAGGAGGCTGGGGAGGGAGGAATGGTCTTTACTAGCTCAGACACTGTGCTGCCAAGCAACTTGCAGTTCACATGCTATCGGTAATTTTAATAGACAGGTTGTGACATTATTCTAAAAGAAATAAAAATAACATTTTCACAGCCTGAGGTAATATAAGAAGTCTTGCAGTAACAGAACACTTCATTGATACAATATCAGGGGAAAAACAACTACATGATAACAATGGATATACAGAAGTAAGTGAATTCATACTCATACTTTGAAGTTTGTGCTTATTAGGGATATTCTAAGACTTTTTATCATGCCAGTGTTACATCATTCTATGGACTAGGTTTATTTAATGTTATAGAAGCATTAGTTAGAATATCATTGCCCCTTGACGCGTGACTTCAGAAAGGCATGCAAATGCTAACACCTTCTAAGACTCTGTAAGTAAATATTTTCTTTTGGTGCTTAAGATGTTGGGATCTTTTTCATTGAAATAAATGTCTATGATAAAAGGGATTATTCTCACTTGATTGTGTTAAACTGGGTAGAAGAATGAGATTCTTTGAAAACTGCATGTGAATATTGAAGCATCAGTGCTGATGTCAGCCCCAAATGAATTTTAATATTTTCATGTCTGTATTGTTTCTAGAGATGAATGCAAAACATCAGGACCTATGTAATATGAAAAGACATGCAGTGGAAGTATGGATGGAAGTGAAAGTGCACTGTAAAAAAAATATTTTAGGCTGAAGAATTTTTAAAATTTTTAAAAAAATTTCTCTTCAGAGGTAATTCAGTTTTTGAAAATAGAAAAAAATATAGTATTTTAACAATGTAAGTATTTTATGGCCTTATTTTATGGCAGAGATAAGGTTGTTTGCATGCCCTAAACAATTATTTTGATGACTATGTATATATAAATTTATTTTAACTGTTTTTTTAAAGGTGAGATGCCATTGCAGTTATTTAATCCTAAGCTTGGCTCCAACTTAGTGTAGCCTCTGTCTGCAGCCATTGTTTAGTGATTACTTCGACAATGAACACAATCTGTTTGCAGAGAGAAATACAAGCACATGAAATTATCAAAATTAGGTCAGAGTAACAACCTTTAATGTATTTTGCTGTAGGAATTAATGAGTAATATAAGAATATTTGTGGGAGCTGTGTAATTACCTGTTCCATTACCAGAAGACAGCGCCATTATCTGTATTGATGTGGACATGAGTGTACAGGCAATATAGTTAAGAAACACAAGCTATTTTTGTGATCTAAGTTACTGAGGAGGTGATGCATGCAAGTCATAAAGGAACAATTGCCATGACTTGTTTTCTCAGCCAACTGCATGCTGTTTGGCAAGTTAACAGGGGAGAATTACACGGATTATATATAATGGAATGTCTGAACAGCTGCTGTGGTGAGAGCAGTCGACAGGTTTGTCAGCTTTAAGAGTAATTAGCCCAGCAGGAAACCCATTCCCAGGTGCCTACTGGAAAGAATCAAGTTTGGTGAGGCAATGACGGGTGAGAAAATGAGAGTGGAGATGGGTACAAGCATCTCTCTCTTTTTATAGAACAACAAACACTTTCCGGAAATTTATGGGGTTGAGACATAAGAACAGAAATACTGTTTCAGTCCATTTATCCATCTAGATCCTAAGTCTGTCTCCAGAAGGCTCTGACTGGTCATAAGCAGGTACTCAAGGAAGAGTATGGACAGAGCAGGCATATGGCTTCCTATTATGCTCTCACATTCAACTGATTTCAGCTCAGGGGTTTCTGAACTCCCAGCTGACTTCTCTCCTTAATTACCCCAGTGCACAACTCTTCCAGGTGGCCATCCATGCTTCTCATGAACCTTGTCAGATCTTTACAACCACAATGTCCTTTGGCAAGGAGTTCCACAGCTCTGCTGCCCATTGCTTAAAAAAATACTTGCTTTTCTTTGCTCCAAACTTGCACCCTCCTTTTTCTGCCAATCGTCCCTTCTCCTTTCACTGGAAGAGATTAAGAACCATCAGCTCCTATGCCTTCTCTTCCTTATACACTGAGTATATGTCTACCACCCATACTCCCCCGTTTCCCAAGCTGTGTCCTTTCCATGGTGACGTATCCCAGCCTATTTGAATTTTACACACACAGAGAAGTAATTTCATACACTTTTTGTTTGCTTTGCCTTTCTTTGAAACTAGCTACCGAATGAAATTGCATTTGAGTGGGTAAGTGGAGTGATCACAGTCTAATCCCTGCTCGCTTTATATTAACTAGCTGATACAGGCTATGATAGATGAACCAAGAAAGAAATATATGATGGACGATCTTTTTAGTAATTAGTTACAGAGGAGTTCAAGAAAATAAATGAATCCAAATGCCTAAAGGTAATCCCTTGCTTTTAGTTCAAGTCAATGCACTGTATACAACCTCCTTTTTTATGGCATCACAGTGGTGAAGTAACAATATCTTAAGTATTCAGGTGTCTAACTGCTGGAGAGGGACTTTCCCTTATATTTTGAATACATTATTACTTACTACACCTAGCCCTTTTTGTTACACAAAATAAAACTACATAAATTTTTCACTGGAAGTTTTAAATGAAAGATTATTTTAATTTCTTTTCATACTAGATTTTAATTTCAGTAAAACCAATATATCTCTATACCCAATACTAAAATACAACTGTCATTGTAAATTCATTTTATAGCTGCCCTTAAATAGAATTTCTTGAGTTGTTTGTATTGGCTCATCCACTGAAAATATCCTGAAAGAAACACAAATTCAGGTACCAGAACTATTGACTGTATTTTGTGACCTAACATTTTGACTGTTTATTCATGGATTGGTGTTATTGTAATTAATTTTTAATACTTCGGGTCTGTGTGGCTATTCTTATATACCAACAAATATATTTACACCATCAAGCATGCATTAACATTATTGCAAGTGTGATCTGAGGACAAATACTGATATATTTTTATTCCCCCTGGAGTACTGAGAATGGAGAACCACTGATTGTATGAGAAGACCAAGTTCGAGAACATATAAGCAATTTGAATGTGCACAAACCCATGGAACCTGAAGAAATTCACAGGGGAGGTCCTGTGGGAACTGGTAGATGAAGATGCTAAGCCACTCTCGATCATATTTGAAAAACTGGGGCAGACTGGTGAAGTCCACACTGACTGGAAGAGAGGAAATATAGCTCCCATTTTTAAAAAGGGAAAAATAAGATAACCTGGGAAACTGGGTCAGTTGTCTCACATCTGTGCCCGGCAAGATAACAAAGCAGATCTTCCTGTAAACTATGCCAAGGGAAATGGAAAACAGAGAAGTTACAGCATTGGTGGAGAAGGAAAGAGTGACTCACTTTGTCTATCTGGACTTTTGCAAACCATTTGATACTGTTCTGCACATCATCTTTGTCTCTAAAATAGAGACACGGATATGACAGATGGACCACTCAATGGACAAGGAATCGGCCAGAGTTGTGGTCAATGGCTCAATGTCTGGGTGGAGCCAATAACAAGCGGTGTCCCTCAGGGGTCTGTACTGGGACCAGTATTATTTAACATTTTCCTTTGTTGCACAGACGATGGACTTCAGTGCACCCTCAGCAAGTTTGCTGATGACACAAAACTCTGTGAGGCAGTTGAGATGCTGGAGGGAAGGGATGCCATCCAGAGAGACCTTGACAGGCTTGAGAGGTGAGCTGCATGAACTTCATGAAGTTCAACAAGATCAAATGCTAGGTAATGTACCTGTACTGGGAATATCCCAAACATATATACAGGCTGGGTGATGAGTGGGTTGAGAATGTCCCTGCAGAGAAGAACTTGGGGGTGTTGGTGGATGGAAAAGATAAAATGATAAAAAGATGAAAAATAGAATATGACCTGGTAATGTGTTCTTGCAGCGCAGAATGTCAACTGTTTCCTGGTTTGCATCAAAAGAATCATGACCTGCCCCTCTGCCCCACTCTTGTGAGACCACACGTGGAGTACTCTGTTTAGCTCTGGGGACCCCAACATCAAAAAAGCATGGACCTGCTCCAACAGGGCCATGAACTTGGGTGTTGGGATGTAGCACTTCCCCTGCAAGGATAGACTGACAAAGTTGGCATTATTTAGCCTAGAGAAGAGTGGGTTCTGGGAAGACCTTATAGAAGCCTTCCAGTACTTAAAGAAAGCCTACAGCAAAGCTGGAGATGCACTTTGTATCAGGGAGTAATGAGAATTAATGCTTTTATACTGTAAGAGAATTAGATTTTAATAACTTATTAGGAAGAAATTATTTACAATAAGGGTGGTGAGACTAGAAGTTCTGAATGTCCCATGCCTGGAAGTGTTCCAGTCCAGCTCCAATGGGGCTTTGAGCAACCTAATCTAGTGGAAGGTGTCCCTGCTCACAGTGGGGGGGTTGGAAGTAAATAATTCCACTTCCAACCCAAGTAATTCTATGACTTTATGATTTACCATTCAGAAAAATTACTACTGGTCATCAAACACTTAATGACATGACCTTGACAAAGAGTCCAGGTTGAGTGTTGTAGAGGCATTTATCAAACATTGCTTGTGTTGGCCCATATGAAATATTATTTTATATGAAACAAATGTATTTTAAGAATGATCAAACTAATGGAATAAAATCAGTCAAATATCAGTCGAAATTTATGTGCTGTTATACTGAAGAAGGCACAGGTTAAAACATTATTTGAAGGTAAGGAACTTATGCAGTAATTTCTTAAGTTTCACGGATTTTATGTCTGAGATGGGCCTCGTGATGCTGTTTGTTGGAAAAAAAAATCAATTTTTGTCAAAGAATTCATGGGGGCATGTACAGAAATCTAAAAGCTGTAAACTGGGCTAGGTGGAATCACTTTGCTGCAATCATGGTTCAAAATAGATTGATTTCTGAGAAAACTGGTATCAAGTTCTCAGATGGATTTTCCTTATACATTAGACAGAAATCTAAATTAAGAAGGGAATAACACTGAATATTGCAAAACCTAATTTTCTGGTTCCTGTCCCAGAGCCACATCCTTGTTTTAAATTAGGTGCATAAGCCACTTTTATTATGTCGAGGGGGAACTAGATACCTCAGAAACAGATCCAAAACAATCAACATGCTAGAAAAACAGTTTTGGGCCACAGGCTTCAGACACCAGCATTAAACTAGAGGTTGCCTAACAGTCTATAAAACATGCTTTCATACTAATGATGTCTTTATAATTTTGTATTGTGCCATCAGCAATATCTAGTGTCTATATATCTAACTGCATTATGACATGTAAATTCACTCTATGTATCAAATCAGAAGTAAATACACTGCTCAGTTTTTAAATAACAAGAAAAACACCTATAGCCTTTGGCTATTTTTTTGTAGAAAATGGCACATCACTATAAGTAGTCTTGAAGTATTTATGAAAAGAAAATAGGGATATTAAACACATTACTTTCTACTGTGTTGTTAGTCTGTTTGAATACACATTGCTAAATATCCAGTATAGAAATGAAGCAGAAAGGTTTATAAGACTCTATATCATTCTTCTGGCCTGGAATTCCTGGCAGAAAAGTAGGAAATGAAATGTCATTACATTCTCTGCTTGAGAAGTACTTTAGGACCCTGCAGCCCTGATTTATTATATTCTTTGGGGATCTTTATTTTCTCACTAATTTTTCCATTAGCAACTCAGCAGCTTTTGGAGAAACTTTCTTGTGTTATGGCTGTATTGATTGCTGCTTTACATGAAAAATATCCTCTTTTCTGTTACCTCCTTATGCTGTTGTGCTAGGCAATCTTCAGCAAGCTGTACTTAATTTCTTTCTGCTTTATGTTGTGCCATATTTTACTCACACCTCATTCTCCTATTACATATCTAATATCTGTTTATTCAATAACCTTGGAATTGTCAGTCTTTGTACCTCAGACACTCATAAAGTGAATTCAAAGAATTATTGGACTTACAATCTTGTGTTTCAAGGCATAATACCAGGGTCTGTTTCTTTAAAAAAACTCCAATACAACTCCCTCAGCTTATTTAATGCTAAGGAATCTGGAAGATGCAATCTCTGAGGGTAAACTGGTTGGAGATGCTTGCTGGAATTTAAGAAAAAAAAGAAAGCTACTGCTTTGAAAGGAAAAAGAGACCAAATAGTGCGCAAGGGGAAAAGCTGACATCTGACTGAAAAACAGCTAGAAACATTTTAAAGAGGTGAGATCCTTGTTGGTGTGCTTCCTTTCCATTTGCCAGGGGTTTAGATGAGTCTGGGAAGAAAATTACTGGGAATAATGCCCTGGGTAACAGTGCAATTAGGAAAACTGAGAGCAGGCTGAGTATGCAACCCGCAATTACAAAAGTCCAAAAAACCATGAAGATCCAGAAAGGGCTTACTGAGGGAGATGTTTTGGGGAAAATCTTTGACATCTGAGTATGTAGAACACTCAGAATTCTTCACAGAAATACAAAATATATTTGAACATTTACCTCAGGGCACCATCCATCAGGAGAAAATACCAAGCCTGTGGAGGTGCTACTGAGCAGAACAAATGCGTGATTCTAGGCATAAGAAAGACTAGGATGACCTTTTGAATTTTAACTGAGGTTTTCTTTTCACTGAAAGGGAAAAGTTTTTAAATCAAACAAAATGACTGGAAAGTAAAATGTACCTGAAGGATATATGTGAAATCACTGAAAAAGGCCACTATTAAAGATGAGGAGTTTAAAAGAAATGTTATGTGAGGATACAGTTCATTATATGATGTCCGGGTGCCTCAGCTAGATGTGTCAGTAGTTGTCAGAAGTTTGGTGTCACTTGGCCCATATCGCTGATACTGTGGGATTGGTGGGATTGTTTCAAAAAAATAAGTGAAAATTATGTGCATATAACATTCCATTTCAAAACACTGAGAATTTTCAAAAGCTTAATGTTTTTTTCCAACTTCTAGACAGAAGAAGTGAAGGCAGTAAAGAGCTGTTTCTCTTAGATGCAGTCAGAATTTCAAATTTTTACTTGACCTAGACCCGGATGACCATTTGACAGAACGTTTGAACATAAGTGAACTTAAAATCCACAAACCCCAGACTCTATAGATATGGCATATGTGGTCTCAAGATCAGTGCTATGTGCCAGGAATCCATACATAATCACAAGGATATCTTTTAGCCACAATTAAAAAAGGGTGTGAAGGTGACTATATCCAGAAGAGTGCAACAAAGCTGGTGGGCTGGAAGGCATTTCTATAAGTGATAGCTGAGAAGACAGCATTTGTCTGGTTTGAAGAGAAGCAGACTAAGGGGCAGCCTCAATGCTCTCCACACCTTCCAGAGAAGGGAAAGTGGATAGGGAGGCACTGATCTCCTGGTATCCAGTAATGGGATACATGACAATGATTCAAAGCTACATCAGAGGAGGTTCAACTTGGCATTAGGAAACATTTCTTTACTGAGAGGGTGGTCAACCACAAGAAGAAGCCTCCTAGAGAGGTGATCAGTTGTTGCTTAACAACAAAAAACTTTTTCTCCTAACTACAATAAGAGGCTGCTATCACCTGTTGCTAAACAACAAAAAACTTGACCCTTGCTCTGAGCTACAAAGGAGGCTGCTATCACCTAAAGCTGCTTCAGTCCTGCTTGCTTGCTTGCCTGCCCACTTGCTTGCTGTCTCAGTAGTCCTTTCTTCGTAGTCCTCTCCTGTGGTCTTCTCCTCTCTCTTATGAGCTACCTCTCTGAGGGGCAGCCGGTCTCTGGTCTTTAGTAGAAACACCTGGTTCAGAACAGCTGTAACTCATCAAGGTCAAGACTGCCCACAGACTGTTCTTGTTCTCCTACATTTCCCCCTTTTTACTTTAGATAGATACAATACATACTAAAATTTTTCTCTTTTTCCACACATGCTAATAACTAAAGATGGTTTGGCTGGGGCACACTAAAAGGTTCAAATACATTACAACAATCAATGCCCCATGCCTGTCAGTGCTCGAAATGCCTTTGGACAATGTTCTTAATAATATACTTTCACTTTCGAACAACTGAAATGTTCTGTTCTGTTCTGTTCTGTTCTGTTCTGTTCTGTGCTATTCTAATGTAATCTCTTCATGTTGTTTGAGGATTTGTTCTCAGCTTTCCATTTGCTTTGGATCCGTAAAGGCTGCCACACATGATCTTTAAAGAATTAAGTATGCTTTATTCTTATTTTTTTGAAAGACGTAGGATGCAGGATGCAGTATCAAACCATTACCCCTCCACTGTCCAGCTGCAGAGGGGAATGATAGAGAGGCCTTGGTGGTTGCCCAGTATTCAGCCAGCATCAGCTCAGTACACTTAGATTTTGCCCAGAAGAGTAGGGCATAATGCTTTACTCAGTTTTTGTGGCTAGGCTTGCATGGGATAGAGGCATGGTTAAGGGCAGCCTGCATCTGAGGGAGTTGCATGTCCAAAATGAATAAATTTCAGACATCTACTGAGTTTATGTATCTGCTAGACAGAAATAAAACCTTTTAGTTTTGGCTTTTAAGCCTTTTTCACTGTAGGATCTGCCTCTGGTGCACTTGATTATTATGCTGTCTTGCCAAGATTTTTCTTCATCTTGATAGTGTCTTCAGAAAATTAGAAAGTTCCTTCAAAAGATACTGATATAACTGAATTCAGAATATTTTTTGGCAAAATCCCTCACTCCATGGCTTTAACGAAACCTTGCAGTCATGAGATAAAAGTGAAGCTGAGTAGTTGTTTCAAAAGTAGAAAATGAAGAGTATAGTTAAATAATCTTATCTTTCTCTCGGTGGGGCTTATAATGAGATTTTTGTTTAGGAAACTTTATTTGGACCCCAGAATATTGCAGTTTCTTTATTCTGTAGTATGGAATACAAAAACTGGCATTTTTATTGCTCCTAAATCACAGAGTCTGAAATTCCTAGATCAAGGTGGAAGGCATGACCCAAGGTAAGAAGAAGCACATTTCAGTATTCCCAGCCCTGGGACAGACCAACCAGAAGCCCAAGAAACACTTTCTTTAGAAACTTGATTTGTATTGGGTGAGGCTTTATGAAAAAACTTGAAAGTAATTCCTTTGGTCTAGTGCACATAGAGAAATTGTATTTTTGTCAGATAGGTAGTTTAGAACTGCTTTTGCTACAGCTACATTGAAATTAAAAAGTGCTTATTTTTTGCCTAATACATTAAAAGTGGTGATAGATACTGTTTGTTAAACAGGATATGGTACACAGAAAAAATTGGTTGCGAAGCAAAAGCAGCTTATCTTTCACCTATCAGTGAAAATATGTAGTACATTTATGCTGAATGCCAATTCTTTTTTTGAATTTTCAGACTCTTCAAATTTTTCTTTTTACACAACTTTGACAAGAAAATCACAAAGTAATTTTTAAACTTGCCTTTCAGCAGAGTCCTTGTGAGACATAGTGATGTGATGGTATACCGAATACCCCATCCCAATGCAGAGATGACAACGTGCACATTCCTCACCTCATGAACAGAGTTCTGCTTGCCTATTCATTCAGCAAAAGCTATTGGACATCTTGGCTCAGAATGAGACTGCAAGACAAAAGACACAGGAGAAGCTGTTAAGAAGATGTTTTTCTTCCCATATATAAAAAAAATTAGTTGAGTGGAAGTAAAGGGACCTGCTTCCTGGAAATTATTTTTCTTCTTTTTTAGTTCAGTAATTTCATGTTTAAATATCACATTCCTTCTGTGTTAGAAAGACAGATGTGCACACTTCTGTTCACCTTCACCTGAAAACATATCTGCATTCTGAAACATATGCTCTTTTTTAATTTCCAAATTTCTTTTCAGCTATGTCACAGGCTGCCTACCCAGCTATACAGCTGCACAGTTACAATGTTTGTTCCACCAGAAAAGGTTAAATTTTTCTTTTTTTTCTTATTTCCTTTTATTTTTACAATGGATAACACCTGCTGAAATTTTATGCTGAAGAAAAAGACACGAACTTGCAGAAAAAAAAGCAAAAGCACAGTTTTCTGGCTCTTTTGACCTCCATAAACATGAGATGCATTACAGCTGAAGCCTGGAAAAGCCATCGTAAGTTTCATAATAAATGCAGTACGAGCGTGCAGCCTGCAGGCAATTCATATGAAGGTGAATTGGTGTCAGAAAATGATTGCATAAAGGGGAATGAATCTCTAGTTATTGAAATAAATTCATCCACTGGTGAATGGCTAGTCCAAGTTAATACAAGGATAAGAAATGTGTATATGGAATGGAAAAGAGAGGAAGATTTAATGAGAAACAAAGATAATAATGAAAAAATTACCTAACTTTGTAATTCATTAAAAAGCTGTATTTTTTATTTTGATCCGTCTCTTCTCTTTCCTCTTTCTACCCCCATTCCAGTCAGTGAATAAAAAATAGTGACATGCTTGATAAAAAGTGCATGTGAATATGTCCTGACAAATGCAGTCATGGTGAATGATATGTCAAGTTGCTTGTAAGAATATGACCTTTGGATGTTGACATTTTCTCCTGGTTACAGTCAGTTCATTCAGAAACTTACAGCTGTGCTTACCCCATTGGTTTGGGGCCCGTCAAGATAATGTGGGTATATAATTTTCAACTATAACACAATGTTAATGATATTGCCAGGACTACAGTCTTCCTGCTTTTCTCTCCTTCATCTTCTACCACATTTTCATATTATTTAATTTCTTGAAAGCTTCTAAAGCTATCTTTAAGTAAAGAATATATTTAAAGAATTTAAATTAATTAGAGCAATTAAAAAAAATTCTCCCTCCATTTGACCCCCATTCAAATACTAGAACCTACAGCTTTAACCATGGTATCTCTGCAAAATGCATCATGAGTCTTTTGCTTACATACTCAACTGTTATGACTTGTGGAAATTTGCTTTGTTTGCTAATTTTCTGTTAGTTTTATCAGCTAAAACACTATTTGCACATGAGAGTTTTTCCCAGTTACAAAGGTTCCCTGGGAAAGACAGAGCTAGAAAAAAGCATGTGCATTAGAAGCCAATGTATGAGCCAGGGAATCAATGGGCCATCAGAGAGATGCAAGCAAAAAGGAAATTTTTGGAGCTCATAAGGATGCTTCTCTCTGGAATTTGTTCCTCACTCCTGAGCAAATTAATTTCAACTCAATGACCCTCAGGGATGCTGGAAGACTCCTCTGTTTGATGAGTTTGTCCTTTGAGAGACATTAGAAAAAAAAAAGAGAGAAGCAGTTACCTTGAGGTCATTCAGCATTTTGCAAGGTTTGCATAGACTTGCTAAGTCCCACTTGTTTGAATGAAGTGAAACTACAACTTTTCTCCTAGTCCTGTAGACCAGTGAGATGATAGGACAGCAGAAACAATATAAACCCTCATGGGATTCTTTCATTTGTTTGGTGCAAACAATCACAGTTTCTTTAATATTTCATGAAAGTCTTTTCCATATGACTTGAATCAATGTGGCATGTGATTTGTATGGGTCTAATTAGTATATCATTGACTGAGCAGAATTAGAGTGTAGGTTGCATGATTTGACTCCAAATTTCTGTTTTGAGCATCTATGTATTTGTCTAAATAAAAGCACAGCAGACAAGTGTCTTCTTACACTTTTGTGTAATGGCAATCATTTGTATGGAGTAGTACCACATCACAGTTATTCTGTATTTAGACCCATGCCATCAGAAAACAGCCAGACCACCTCTGTCACCTGTTCCTATATGTAAAACTGCATCCCTATACTGTGCTGTTTCTACACGGGTGTGGTTTTGAAGATACAGCAAGCACACAGTTAATGAACCTCAGATAGGATAGAGCCTTTAACTGGAAAAAACCAAGCTGTGTGAAATCCATAAACATCTAATTTTAATAGGTATTTAATAATAAAGTTGGCTATGAGGCATTGTAGCATCATGAATCGTGAGTTCCCAAAACCCCCCTGAAGCCCTGCCCTCAGTCCTCCATTGGTAGTCTGTAATCCCTCCTCTGTTCCATTCTCATTGGCTTTTTCCCTCCCATGTTCCCTTTCCCTATTGGATTATGCCCCACACTCTGCCTCCCTATGTCCCAGTATAAAAAATGCCCATACTTCCTCCGTTGCTGCTTTCGCTGCCTTCCCCATCTTCAGAAATAAACCTTCTGGAACCAGAAGCAGCAAGCTGCTTCTCTCTTCCTTTGTCTCTGCCGGCACACCTCCCAGCAGCCTGGGGAATGCCCCTTCGAGTGGAAGCTGCGTTCTCAACCGCTTTTGTGTGTGTTCCTGCTGCAGCAAGGGCGTAGCAGACAGACCCCGGGCTTTCTGCATCCAGGCTCACGCGCCCCCCCCCCCAAGCAGCCGACCTGGCAGAGCTGCTGAGGGCATCCTGATAGCATGGCCATGCAGCCACAAGTCATAAACACACAAATTCCTTGTGTATGGAAAACAGATGTATGAAATGATTCCACAGGGTAAAGCATAAGGGGTAGATGTTCTTTACTGTAAAATAAATGGTAAGACCTACTCAGGTGACACTGTTGGCAAAAGGTGAAAAACATTATTTTTACGAGAAACGAAGCCCTGATCTAGGAATATTTTTAGACACTATAGTTGGGGTGAAACCAGGGGAAGTAAATTTTACTAATAGAATGTTCTTGAATGCCACAGCACCTGTAGGTAAGCCTATTGTAATTTTTCTGGACTGCACGTGAAACTTTTGGAAGATCTCAAATTGGATAAGAAAGTGAAGGTTGTTTATTTAAACAAAACATTTTTTTTTTTTTTTTTAAGGAAGACCATAATTTAGAGGTTTTGAGGTTTGGGGGTTTGGGGTTTCTTTAAATTATTTTTGCTACTGTTAGATAAAATCTGTTTCTTTTTTCCCCCATCCTTAATAATGAGACACTGTTTAAAATATTCCCAGGTCAGCCTATCATCAAGAATGCAATACCTAACATTTCCAAGGCCATTTTCAGGGCCCTGCAGCACCAACAGCATTGACTGTTCATTTCTAGTTTCCCCCAGGGCTCCTGCCACCCTACCCACAGCCCAGGACCCCATGTCACCCATCACCAGTGCCATCAGCCACTCCCACAGCCCTGCCCTGCCCAGTCATGACCCTGCTGAGCCTGGCCCACCCATAGGCCTGCATCCAGCCAGGTCTTGTCCCTAGGAAGAAGCCTGATGGTCCCCTGCTGCTGGACAGGGGAATGGGACAGGACCTGGATGCCAGGCTCTGACCTGATGGAACCCCAGGGGACCTCCAGCCACTCCTGACCCTGGCCTACAGGGAGCTGTGTGTCCCTCTCAGCATCCAGACAGACAGTGCTGGGACTTTATAGGTTCAGGAAGCTAGTTAAACCAGAACTTGGTATAACTTTGAGACTGCCCTTTTTGCAGGAAAAGTGGTGTGCACTGTCTAGACTTCGGTCATGAAAGCGTCGACTCAGAAATTCTGGATGTTAGTAGCCCTATCTGAACTCTTACCTTACTTTCTTTCATCTTTCCCAATTCCCTTCTTATTTTTTAAATTCTCAGTTCTATTATTCAGCCAGTCATGTTTTATACTACACCTATGTAAAAAAAAGGGTTGGCATGGGAGAGGAAGGACAAAAATAGACAGTTAAATTATTCCAAAACAATTATTTCAAAATTACATTAAAGCTATTATTTCTTTGTAACTTACATTGAGACACTAAGAGTTATAAATATTTATAAAATATTTGTAAAAATATTATATGTCCTTCAAGTAAATGTTCTTAACTTCAAGTAAAATATAAAGAGACAGTCAATTCACAAATCTCCTCCTTTTTTTCCCTCAGTATTTCCTCTGGAAAAAAAAAATTAAAAAGGAACAGAGAGTCTTGATTTCTTCCTGAAATTTCCAACAGATCCAAAAGGAACAGAAAATACTTTAATTTTTACCAGAGACATCTGGGAATTTTAGTCCTGGACACAGGAAATAAGCTTCATAGGTTGGTCAAAATGTCTGTCATTTACAGTCACAGAAATTATAACTAGAATTAACCTCGAGAGTCATATAACTGATTCCTTTACTTTCAAATTAACTCTGTGCAAACTGTTCCTACCAAATATTTGTGAAATCTGTCCCTAAGAACCTCCTATAATGGAAATGTGTTTGGTGTTTTTTTTCCCTGTGGACACCAAGAATAAATTATTCCCTTCTTCTTTGCAACAACAGCCCTTTGTCATACAAAGACTATGCTCTTAGTCTTCTACAGACTAAACAGTGCTCATACCTACAGTCATTCTTTGTAGGTCATGTTTCCTGTACTTCTGCACGTTTTTTGTTACATGCTCTCTGGTTTATGACCAAAGCGGAACTTTTTTTCTTCCTTTCAGTCTAACAAGCAACACTCCTGTTTATACATCTAAGCACTTGTCCCCCTTTCTGCTGCACTTTGACAATTGATTCATGTTCAGATTAGAAACTGTCAGAGACACGCTGAAGAACACTCATCGAAACTGTCTGTCATTGTGATCATAACTGTCTGATTTAGTCAGTGTGTACAGTTTTCTAGCAAGCTTTGCTCCTACTCTATCACTTTTTTTTTGCTTTGTGCCATGTGTCCTAAGTGTAACTGTAAGATCATCTGAGCCAATGCTAAAATTAGAAAGAGAGAGTTATACTCCTTGAAACACTTTTTTTTTTGCTTTTCCAAATTGCACTGCTCCAAAGTGATTTGTTCTTAACACTATCTTTGATTTTTCCAAAGGCTATAGATAGATTTGTTGGTGTACGCTTCTGGGAACTAAGATTGGGCTACATGATCAAGAAGCTTCTTCCCTCTTTCTGTCTGTCTCTGTCTGTCTTTATCTCTGTGTGTCTCTTTCCCTCTGTCTCTCTGTTCTTCCTCTTCTGCTTTGGAAATCCAGCTGTCCTTCAAGAGTTCTCAAAGTTAATAGAGAATAGTTGACATGCCTTTGAAAAATGCTTACTTCCTCCGGGTGAATTTCATTACATTTAGGAGTTTGAAGCAATCCAGTTATTAGTGTATGAACACTAGTGTTAAAAGTGGGGGATGGGGAATGCCTCCACAACTCATTTGAATATTTTGCATAACTGTTGGATAGTCTTGGATCTTAGCAGAATTTGGGAACCAAGGTGAGAGGTTGCAACCTCAGAAAAGCTTTCCTTCTTCAGTGAGTGCATAAGAGGCATGGGAAACTTGAGGTGGCTGGATTCACAATGCAGTGGCAGCCAGCAGGGGGAAGTCTGAGAGGAATGGTACTGCTCATTAGCCAGCTTGCCTCTGGGGTGCAATTTCACAATTAACTTCGGTCCTTTTAAACCACACTGATGCAGAAAGAGAGAATTCAGCCCTGCCCCTGAGTGTCTTTTGGGAGCAAGGGCAAGAAATGTTGAATGAAGCCCTTTCTCCTTCTCCCTTCGTATTAGGCACTGGTAAGAGACAGCTGCATGCTATCACACCTGGATACATTAATGCTCATGTATTAACTCAGCAGCGTGAGGATGGCTGACACACTTCCACAGAAAGCTTTCTGAAGATGAAATACTAATAGCTGCTAGAGGAGAAGCTCATGACTTAGTTGTCACATGAAATATCAGAGAATGCCCACTTAGTTAACAGATATGGTCCTCAGATTTGTGTTTAATCTATTGAATCATGTACACAATGGTGTGTGCATTCAAAGGGTGATGAAACCTATGTCTGGTACGGATTTGTGGCAAGAAAAAGCAGAGATAAATTATTAATTCCTTTTTATATGTATCAGAATACATGATAGCACCAGAATGTATGCTAGAAAGGCCAAAATACTTCTTTTTGAAATGGAAATAACAGGATATGTACTTGGATTACTCAGCTGGAAAGCAGATTTGCAGAAAAGGACAAGGGAGCCCTATTGGATATCAAGTTGAAAACAAACCAGCATTGTACACTTATGGCAAAGAAGGCCAGTGATATCCAGGGCTGGATTAGGCAAAGGACTGCCAGCAGGTCAAGGGAAATGGTCCCCTGCCCCTCAGGGGTTACTTAGCACTGGTGAGGCCACACCTGGAGAGTGTGTCCAGTTCTGGGCTCCCCAGTACAGAGAAGTATGGCCCCAAAGGAAAGAGTTCAATGCAGGTCCACAAAGATGACAAAGCCTTCCCGTGAGGAGAGGCTGGAAGACCTGTGACTTTTTAACCTACAGAGAAAAAGGTTCAGGGGGAATTTTCTCAATATATAGTAGTACCTGGAGGAAGAATATAAAGAAGGCAGAGTGAGGCTCTTCTCAGTGGTTCCCAGTGGCAGGACAAGAGACAATGGGCACAGACCAAAATGCAAGAGGTTTCATCTGAATAGTAGAAAACATCTTTTTACTCTGAGAGTGATCAATTACTGACACAGATTGCCCAAACAGGTTGTAAAGTCTCCATCCTTGATGTATGTTCTTGTACGTACCAGTATGAAGAAAACAAAACCCCTGAAGCTACAGGAGTGGTTTGTGAAGAGTAAGTTACCCTACAGGGACTCAGTGGCTAGTTAATTAAGTGCTTGGGCTTCTGATGTTGAAAGTTAGCTTTCATTAAACAGACCCTAATATTTCATGCACAGCTTTCAAAATTTCCATTTATTTGAATAAATTATAGCAAGTATTCAAATGCCATCTTAAATATTTGTCTAGGTTTATTTGGAAGCACAGATTCACAAATATGTTAGGTGTTCATTAATCAAAACATGAATGGATAGTGGGACACTGCAGCTCAGCTTAGGAGAAGTGATGATGAGGTTTTTTTCACCACTATTTTTTAGTTCTGCTATCTACTGTGCTGTTTGCAAGGTAAATCCACTAGATGGCATGCTGTGCTTCAAAATAGACAATTTTACACTGCTTATATAACAACATTTTAGTAACTTTTATGATAAATACCCTTCATTTTAAAGGCTTAGAGCAGCAGAAAGAAGATAGACACACATACTATAACCAGCTGTTAACGAATCAAATGTAGAAACCACGGAGCTGTCACTATTGCCTTAATTTGCACAGATACACAGGTGCAGAATGATTGTAACTGTACCACTTTAGTACTGAGAAAGTGTCACTGCACTCAGTAAGGTAGGAATTATACCAATGTGATGCTGCAGTCATTCCAAAATTTTCTTAGTAAAGTTCTTACACTGGCTGGTTTAGACTTCACTAATTTATCATTAAGTAAAAAGTGCATCTAAAAAACAACAAACATGAAATCTTTCTAATCAAGCTGCATTGAGCATGCATTCATTACTATGTCTCTGAACTCCTCAAATTATGTCCCACTATTTTTTTATTCTATGGTACAAAATTAAGAACTTTTTTAAGCTGTTAGTTAATTCAAGATGAAAATTTGCTTTCCTAGTACATCTAAATGCAAAAAATTGTTTTCTTACAACTTTGAAGCCAAAATTACTACTCTTTAAGAGTTTGCCATTTAAATCACATAGTTATATCATTGCTGAAAAATCTCTAAGATCATTCCTGTGTTCTTACTCTGTGGTCAGGTTCAGTATGTGTTACAGGTAACAGCCAGAGATAATGGAAGCCCTCATTTGAACAGGAGCACTCATACTGGGAGGATTCTTCAACACAGTGGGGAAGTAACTGAATAAATTATAACACAGAGTGAGGAGGGCAAGGTGAACTCAAACTCTTGAGGTACAAAGACCAGGATCATGAAAGGCTGAAGAGGCATGATAGAGGAAAACGTAACAACCCAAGAAGAAAGAATAAGGAAGGGAAGAATATCTAAAGGATACATAAAAATGAAAATGAAGATTTATAGGGAACTTGAAAGGAGGACGCCTAAGGAATGAAAAATTAAAATTTAATTTAGAAACCAAAAAACACCTTTCAAAAACAGCCTAGCTTGAGATAGAGCTATATCTTCTTCAAGGTTCCTCATAACTTAGATTGTCAGCTCAGAGAGGGAGATTATAACTAATCCTGACATTCTTAAAAGCCACACCTTTACTTTTGCATTTCCTTTTTTTTTTGTTATTATGGTACTACACGTAATGTCAACATATTTTAGTTCAATTTCACTCATTGAAAGGGTAAATTCAAGGGAAATGAAGAATATCTAACATACTAGGTCTTCTCGATTCAGAGGATATTCTCCTTTAAATGAGACTCTGCTTTGAAGAGTATCTTCTTTAAAAAAAATCAGCAAACCACACCCCTCCCTGCCCATCTCCAAAAAATACCCCTCTACTCAACACATGGATTTCTACATGAAGTATAGTAGGTATTCTGGAACAACAAAAACAAAATCTGGCCTTGTAAATGCAACCAAAATTTGAGGTCCTTTGGGTGTTTTTTCTTTTCTCTGTGCTGCCACAGTCAGAAATGGGTACTTGAAAGTTTGATTAAACCATGGTCTCATTTTTTATTTCCACTGGCTTCAGTAACTTTACACAGATTGTATTGAAATCAACATTTATAGAAGTTTGATTTTGAAGGTGAGAATTATATGATTATGATTCTATACCAGAACTAGACAAAAGTAACTAGACTCAAAAATAATTGGTAAATCTATAGGAGTCATCCTTAAGCTTGAGTAGATAAAAATATAGATTCTGAGTAATACTCAGATAAACTGTCTGAAATACGAATCACTTGATACTGCATATGCTTTAGAGATGTAGAATTGCTTTTCTTCTGATTATACCTTTTGTGATTTGTGGTTTATAATTAGTGGAAATATCTTGTTTTGAAGTACAAACCCCCTACTTCTTTCTGAACAACCAGCTAGCTATTCAGATACAGGTATTCCTGAACATGAGTTTTAATTTTACCACAAATAACGTCACAATATCGTGATGTTTATGATACTTGTATTTTGATTTTTGCCTTTGTGAGGAGTTGCTGAGTTCGGCAGCTTGATGGAGGAGCTGCTGCAGCTCCCACTTCCTAGGCCCAGCTAGAAGTGAAGCTGAGCACACCTTCCCAGTAGGCACACATGCAAACACACATATGCATATTCACACACCTGGCCACGAGGATCAACACAGACAGAAGACACAGCACTCACACAAGCATGAGTGTCCTCCAGGAATGACACCCACGTTCTCATCATCTTTGTCTCTCTGGCTGATCCAGGCGAAGGCCAACAACTGGCCTCAGACACCCAGCCTACCCTGTAGCTGGCCCTTGCATACTGTGGTTTTCACCTACCTCATACACAGACATGTTCATGCACACACGTGTGCAAAGAAGTTTCTTGATTAACCTCACCAGATCTCTGCAGAGCAGTCCAAAAATACACATAGAATTTAATGAGGAAACAGGGTACAGTGGCACAGTGCACAGATCAGGTGCAAGGTATGGCCTTACAAGCACGCTGGTCAGCATCTGTCAGCATCTGTCAGCATGACTGACCTGACTTACTGTATTATTCCTCTATTTTCCTATGCTTATTTCTCCCCAAACCACCTTGACCTCTCCCTTTCCCTCCTTTGTTTCTTCCCCTAACATTCCATACTAAGTCTAGTGAAATTCAAAAGTGCTGCTCCCTTGCACCCCAACATTAGCCCTGTAACACTAGGCAGTAATACCACCCAGTCTGCAAGGCCGTCTGGAGACCCACTCCTGCTGACTCACAGTGATAAGTTTTCTTCCCAGACCATGAGGCTGAGGCTCTCCTGGATCATCTGGGAGCAGAGCCAGGGCAGTGACTTGCCTCTTTCATTAGAATATTGCTATTTTTCTTCTTTGTTCCTTGTTGTTTGTGGGTTCTTCTTGAACCTTTAATCACATAACCTAACAGTTTCAAAATGCTTCTTCTTTCAAGGAAGTAATTAAAAATATATTAAGACTGTTTAGAACCAAATATCCTGTTTTCAGCACATGTGGAATACTGTGCACTGAATGTGTGCATTGGGAAAAATGCATTAAACCACAAAAATTTATATATTTTAAAATCTCTCTCTGCTCTTCAAGTCTTTTGAAATCTGTATTCATTCAGCATTACACCCAAAGTAGATTTTTATTGCAAACACTGACTACAATCTCTTTCAACTATTTCTTGGGTAATAAAATTGTCCACATTCAATTGATAGTAATGGATTCTAATTTAACCATTTAAGGGTAAACCTGCATTTTCTTTAGACTGCTTTATGGAGTCCAGTATACTTAGCAAGCTCCATCTTTTTATATGCACCATAGTCTCCAGAGTATTTTAGACTTTATGAGATCAGCAGACCTTAAATGTTCACCATTTCCTAGCATTTTATTACACTGAGTCCCTTTCCTAAGATGATTTCTCCATTTGCTGCTGATCCTGTTGTTCATTTAACAGTAAAGAAGGAGTCTTATTGCACCTTGAAGTGCGTAAATGCTGCTTTAGTGATTGCAGAATGGATATCCTTGGTTGAATTGCCAAGGAAATTGAAATTCCACTGGTCAACAGGTCTTTTTCTTAAACCAAGGGCTTTCCTGCTCCTCTGGAATTGCTTTTCACCTTGATCATGGCACTTTGTATATCTTTCCTCTGAACATCGTCTATACGCTTCTATATTTCATGATTACTGTTTTCTTGTTTAGGATTTTCTGCTGTTGTTTCCTAAACTCTGTTCTTCTTCCGGCATATGTTTGCTCTAAGATTATGACTTGCATAACATGTAACACACTGTATGTAGAAACTCCCCTTTTGTCAGATTGCACATTTATACTGAACGCTTTTCTTTTTAAGGTATCTGTGGTATCAAATGCTTCCTAGTTATTGGTTTTATTACCATTTTGATAACAAGAAAAAAAGAGAGTTACACAATTAAAAATAAAATTCATTTTACAAGATCCTAGTTCTATTCTTCAAAGACAGAAAAATGATGAACACATGAAGTCATTTCCAGGACACTGGACACCTTTTTCTGTCTTATTCTTTCAACAAATAAGTGTGAAGTCAAAGAGCAGAAACTGCTATTGTAAAATTTTGGAAAGAAACATGTTAATTATAAAAAGATAATTCTAGATAAATTTTAGATAATTTTAAATCTATGCTTGAGTTTCTCAAAATTTGGATATTTTTAAGAATAAATCTGGAAGATTTAGCTCTCTTTGCAAGGGAAAATAAAAGAAAGAAGGTAGATACAACTTCATAGATCAGAGTATTTAAAGAGAGCTCTGGCAAACTGAAATTATCTACCCGTGATTAAAGTTGAGTTTTGACTTTAAAATGAACCATAAAAACAGTGTATTTCGTGGCTGACATTTTTATTTCCAGTCAGGAAAAAGCTGTCTCATGTCTCTTCCAAATACAGAAGAAACTTTCACTATACAAACTACACTTGCTTTACAGACCTTCAAAGGCATCTGACTCTCTCCATATATTCCACCGGGAATTTTATGAAGCTCGTTCTCTCACATCAAAATTTTGGCGTAACAGATTTCTAAGTTCAGCAGACTGGAGCACAGCTGACACTGGTATTTTACAGTCTTAAAACTGTCCTTTCTCCAGCATTCTAACAAGTATACCTTCTAAAAGCCTCAGGGAAAAGAGTGGATTTCTTTTCTGCTATGTAAAATAGTATTTTTTTTTAATTGAAGGAGAACAATTTAAATAAACATGGTGTGGTTCAGTTAATTAATTTGTAAGTCACCAACTTTCTCCAATTGAATTATTTGTGCATCAATATTCTTACCTTTCTTCCACATAGAATTATTTGAATCCTTAAAAGCATTCTCAGCTGAAAGATAAGGCTGTTTCGGTTTTTTTTTTTTCACAGAAGTTTTGCTTAGCCTCCCACCTATTAAGGACATGTTAGCTTTCTCAGAATCACAGAATCATTGGAGATCACCTAGTGCAGCATGCCTGTTCAGACCAAGATTATCTAGTACAGGTTGTTTGGCATATGCTTCCGATTATCTCCAAGGATGAATGCTCCATGCCTTTGAGCAGTCTTTTCCATTATTTCACCATCACCAGAGTAAAAATATTTTTTTGCATTTAAGAAGAATTTCTGTCCTTTGCTGATTTTCTGTCCCGTCGGTCCCATGAAATTGCATATACCCAACTTGTTTAAGTGTTTGCTATCTTGATCCTTTTGTGCTGAGGTTAAGTCTTTCTTAATTCAGACTTTCCTGTGGGCCTCAGGGGCCTGGGATTCCTGAAGGTTGATATCAGGTGTGATGACTGTCCCAGTTTCCTGAAAAAAACCTCATTCACTTCTTCCTGAGCAGGCAATCTACATTAGGCACCCACCACAACACTGCCACCATTGGTCAGCTTTATAATCCTGACTCATAAACCCTGAACTAGTTCAGCATCAGCCTCAAGGCATCCACCAATGCATCTCTACTACTCTTTCTCTCTGCATGCCCTCATCCTAAGGATTCAAGATTTAGATCTTCGTTGCTCATCTAGTGACCAAAGCAACTGAATGGCACCTTTTTTTCTGTGGCTCCAAGTGCTTTCTTCCTACGCATCTCACATTGGCTGGTTATAAAACAGCATTATGACTTCCTGTTATTTTTTTTCAGCTAAATATTCTTTAAAGCACCATTATTCAGTACAAACAGTTTTAATGAAACATGAATTTTTAAACATCTTTTGTTTCTGCTTTTGGACTAGAAGTGGTCTATGCTTTTCATTTGATTACTATGAAGGAGAGAGAAAGGAAACATGTAATTCAGTTAGCTTAAGAGAGAACACAAATTCATGAAGACTACTTTTCAGTGTTTCCCCACAATTAATGAAAGGATGAATAAATAAATAAAAATCCTAGCAAATGACAGCTTAGGATGAAACCACCTTCCTTTTTGTGTATGTTCACATGTGTAACATACTTCTTACTATTGTCTGTGATGAATTGCAGTCCTGCCTCTCTACCCTTCTCATGTTTTATTGAGGCAAAACTTCCAGCTGTGAAAAAAATATCGTAGCAAACAGGATGCATTGTTGTCTGCCAGTATCTCCCACTCTATAATTACAACAAGAGTTCATTCTCAAGCAAATTAATAAAACTTAAGAGGCTCTCTCACTTGACTTACTGGTCTTTTAAACAGGTGGAAATATATTATAGATTAATCAGTTCAGGGAGACAATCTGTTTTATTTTGGCAATTACGTCCCTGATTCTAAATTAGCTGAGGTTCATCTGGAAACTTGTTTATCATTTTCATTCAAATCTGAAACTTCTCTTTTGTGTGCTACTACCAGACAGTCCACATGTTGCGATCCCGCTGTTTAGCTATAATAACACATCATAAAACTCATTTTCCTGGCTCAGTTAAAAACCTCTTTGAAAATGTGTGCAAGAAAAGCCTGTGACAACCACCAAGTTGGTGGACTGTTCTACAGCCTGGAGCAAAGCACATAGCATATTTGATGTCCATAAAAATAAATTCTTAAAAAAGGATGGTCACTTACTTGCCACAGGCCTTGGCAAGGAGTGTTTCCCATAAGTTCTTCTACCTACTTTCAGGCAAAACTCTTCAAAACAACACCAAAGATACATTCACTACTCATCTGTCTGCCATCTGCCTCCTGTGACTGTGCCTCTAGGCAATTTACTGTGAGGTGGCAAACCTGGAAGTACAAGGCTGGGTTATTGTGTTGTCAGTGGCAGGTGAATCGTCACTGCAGTCTATCCCTTGAACAGACTCTCCTGGTAAGTCACTCCAGCTGTCATGATCCATAAGGTTTCATCCTTCCAGCCCTTGCACACCCAGAGCACAAGTTTATAAGATCATAATTTACCTAGAGCAAATTTCTCTACTTTTGTCATAAAATTTTACCAACTGGCATCTTGAACCTTACCCAACAAGAGAAGAGCCAACCCAAAAAAAAAAATGGGAATCAATATGCTCCTCATGTGAGCTGTCTTTGTCACTCCTTGCTGAACTGTGGCACTTTTTTTAAAAGTGTCATCATTTCTAAAAAACTCCTTTCTTGATGAGGAAGAAGCTGGTCAGGTATTATGCATGCACAGCCATGTACAGGATCAATTTTATGCAAAAGAAAATTGTTCTAATGTTTACCACTGCTGTCCCACATATGTTCTGAAGGTGGCATATTGCTCAGTGAGATACCTCATTACTATTCAGATATACTCACTGGTGCTGCAGATTTGCCATCTGAAGTTGCTGCCATCCATAGAGACTGTCTATGAAAAATATGACTATGCCACAGCACGTTTCTTGGCTTTTGACAGGATAAGACATGGATAGGTTTGCTTGCAGAGACAATACTGGGGGACTATGCCAAAGGCAGCATATCTTCATATTTTTTTCTGCCTATGAAATACATAATTTTGCCTACTGTCCATATGTTGTTTGGGAAAATGATGGTTGAAATGGGCCCAAAGCATGACAGGGAGTGCCATCATTCAACAGCATCGAGAGTGATACCCTAGATATATACACCTGCCTTTCCTAAACCCCTGTTAGCTGGCCCTGATCACCTGTTTGTCCTGTGTCTGATGGAACTCAAGATGATCTACTCTATGACCTTTCCTGATACTAAGGTCAGGCTGACAGGCCTGCAGTTCCCCAGATCCTTCTTCCAGCCTTCTTGTAGACAGACATCACATTTTTCAATTTCCAGTCAACAGGGACCTGCCCAGTTAGGCAGGACTGCTGTTAAATGATGGCAAGTGGCTCAGTGAGCACTTCAGCCAGTAACCACATACATTTATGTGAGGGGGGTAACCCTATAGAGTTGTCTGTCTAAAGAGTGCAGCGGGTTTCTGGCAAGTCCCCCTTGCATTATGGGAGTTGCATTCAGCTCCCTATTCCTGTCTTCCAGCTCAGTTTTTCTCTGTTCCAGAGAACAACTGGTCTGTTAAAGACTGAGGCAAAGAAAGCATTAGGCACATCAGCCTTTTCCTCAACCTTTGGCAGTATGTTTCCACTCATATCCAATAAAGGACTGAGATTCTGCTTAGCTCTCCTTTTGTTGCTTATGCAATTATTGAAATATTTTTTGTTGTCTTTCACAGCAGTAACCAGGTCTAGTTCTCATCCATATTGTGCAAAGTCCTTCTGCACCACAGCAGTTTTCGTTCTCAAAGTAAGCAAAGGCTTCAGAGAAAGCCTGGAATATCTTGTAGTTCTGCTGTAATGCTGCTAATACACCTCAGTATCATCTACAATTTGGTTTGGAGATTGGTTACAAGTAGAAACACAAAAATCTCCAAACAGTAGCATTTTTTCGTGATGAACATGGGTCATATTCAAGAAGATAAGATATATAAGGTTATAGAGGTACTGTGTGTTTAACTGTCTGCCTTATTAGCTGTCCTTTCTTGATGAAGATGAAGGGTCATTCATCAATGAGAAACAAAATCATCCATGCTACTTTTTGGAAACAATCCTGGAAGTTAACTATTTGCTAGACACAGGCTTCATCTGACAAAGAGCCAGTTAGGGTGATTTATAACATGCAAGAGCCTATAAAAACTAAAACCCAAGACTGAAGTTATTAAACACTGTGAGTGAAAAGTTTGCTCAGTCTCCTTCAGCATGAGGTTTTTTGTTAATTCATGCATGTATCATTTGCTGTTTTTTAATATTTTTTTTGGGGGGGGAGGGTAGAAGGAAATATTTTTAAAATAATGTAGACATGCCCTAAGGAGATACATCACACTAGACACTGATATTTTTTCAGATCAATCTCTTTTTCCTATCCCAAATGATGTCCTAGTAACATTTACCATCCTGGGGGATCTTTAAAAAAAGACATAAACCCAACAAACTAAAGCTAAACAAACCCATGTGGCTTAAGTTAAATCTTTTACAGAGGAAATACGTTTCAGCTTCAGAGCAACACTTGTCATCTAATAACCTTAGATTTTTCTGGTGCATAAAATTGCAAGGTAAATATACGGAAGTTCCAATCTCCTTTTTATTCTCAGAAGTCAGTTGCTTAGCTTTAAATTTCCAGTCTGGTTTAGAAATACTTTTGGAAATGTGTGTGTCTGTGCACAAGTGGAATTAGATTCCTCTAAGATAGAGATTTTTAAATGTGCACCTGGGACCAGATTCCTCTCTTTGGTTTAGTCATGACAGTGTAAAAGGATAAAATAAATTTATCCTGATTATAATATGCAGGCCTGCATGACTGCACGGTGTGCATATAAGAAAAAGCTCAGGGCAGTATGCACAAAGATAGTAGACTGATTTGCAAAGTCTATTACATCCAGTGTGGTATTTCAGTAATACCAGTCACTGAGGTTACGGACACAGGAGATTTAATTAGTGTGAACATTCTTTTTAGCTTACAGGATATAAAAAATCATGAAGTATACAAACAGTGCTTAAAAAAGTTTTATTATCCCTTCAAAATAATTTTATTGCCTCTGAAATTGCTTCAGAACTTTACAGTACCCTTCCATAAAATGCCATGAGGTTTTTCTCCTTTTTGGGTGAGAAATCTGCCTTTTTTTAATATCTTTTTAATAAAAAGGCTAAATTTTCAATTTTATTCCATGATGTCCGTATGGAATGCAATGTAAAATGAATAGCTGGCACAGAGGTAAAGAATACATTAGACTGAAGAAAACAAAGGAATGAAAGTACAGGATTTAGTACAACACAACAATTTTCAGTACCATATAATCAAGAGATTTTGTTTGTGTAGATGCAGAAAAATCAGTGTTGTTTCATAGATTTTCACATGAAAATGAAATGATTAAATTGTACCTCTCACATAAATATTTTCATTCTTCTTTTTACTTATTTTTTTTAGTGCCATGTCAGATGAAAAACCATTACTAAGTTACCTAAATTACTTCTTTTAAATCAATAATTAGGATTTCCTAACAGGCAAGGAATTACTGTGTTCAGCAGACCATCTGGCATGGACTATGTGAGCTGAAATGCTTCTTTTTGCATTTTTTTTTTTCCCTTAAGCAGATGCCATTACTTATCAAATAGCAAGGAAGATTTGATTATTTATTTCATTCTACACTATGCTTCAGACTATATGGATTCCTCCTGCAAGTTGATTACAATGAAATCAGATATATTGAAAGGAATGGCAGTCAAGTATCTAGCAAGTTTTAAAAACATAGTATATATTTGCAAACAGCCTTACCCCAAGAATGTGACCTTCAGCTGTTTTGGAATTTGATTTTTTTTATATATATATATATATATTTTTTTTAGTGATTGGTTGAAGAAATTAATACAAAATGGTTGAATAGCTTCCCTGTTTCTCAGTATATTTTGTGTAGAACTCCCAAAATTTCCCTGACCTGTGAGCCTAAATGAAAATTCTGAGACAGGGAAAATTCATATTTAATGCAGGCAAGACATGTTTGGAAAAGTGTTGAAACTTTGCAGTTAAAACAAATGTTCATAGTCAAGGAAAAGAACTAAATAAAAACCTGATGGTATGTAAGGTATTTTGAATAGGTGTCTTCATAAGTAAACTGACATGGTGGTTGCAGGAGCTCAGGACTTCTGAACAATGAATCAATATGATTTCGCAGAAGGCTCTTTATTGTTTACAAAACATTCTACTTATACATTTTACAACTGCTGTACACACAATCACGCTTTGCTTGATTGGACCCCCTATCTTGTCTTCGTGCTCTGCACGCACTTTTCAGAAAATATGATTGGTTCCAGTCCAGTGCGGCACCGTCTTTCTTTATCTATTTCTTGCTGTCTTGGTATTCTGTTTTTCAGTTTCTTTTTTCCAATTTAGCACAGTTTACATTTCAGTAGCCTTGATGAATTCCTGAGGGCGCTGACAAGAATAACTGAAGCTGGTTTGGTTGGGGTACACTAACAATGTTCAAATACATTACAACAGGTGGTGAGCCAGGTAATTTATCTGAAGTTCGAAAGGACTGATTAGGTCTGGAAAGACCATGTTGAGATTGATTGTGATCACAAATTTTCTTGCCACACACTGTGGTGTTCTGTTTTATTGGGTTTTGTTGGTTTTTTAATTTTTTTTTTTTAAATTCACTCAGGACTGATGTTTCTTAGAAAAGATTGAGAATTTGTGAAAGAGTTGTAAAGTTCATAGCATATTCTGCATATCATCTTACATAAATAAAAATACTAACTAAAAAGGAAGGCTCTGATTATGCAATTTGTCTTTTAATGGTTCCTAGAACAGGAGTACTTTGAGTGATATAAGTGCAAGGCCCCAGATGTCACTTGACGAGTCTCTTAAAAAGGCTTCAGATTCTTTTATGTACCCTAAGTCAAAAGTACTGAATATATCAACAAAAATACCAACAAGATAATCCTCAAGAGGTCAAAAAACCAAAAATTTTGCCTGCAAATTTCAGAAAATCAGGGAACTATGGAAAATTTTAAAGCAACGTTCAATCAACATAAAGCATTTCAGAAGGCATTAACCCAGCAAATTCAAAGCCCATTCAATTTAGCAAACTCCAACCTATCTGATTTTAAGATACTCGGACTTTGAGAATAAGGAATTAGAAGAAGAACAAAGAGAAAGAGAGAGAGAAAAGAGAGAAGAGAGATAGAAAAGAACATATACAGCTACCACTCCTGGGTTCCAGTGGTACCCCAACTCATATAAAATCCAAGAAGTAGGGTCAAGATATATGCTTACCTTGTGCTCTGCCTTAAGTACACTTTGGTTTTTCTGGACCCTTGCCCCAGGTGGGATTTCTGGTCTGGTGACCACTTAGGAGCTGGGTTAGGAGCTCCAGGCGAAGTTATGGAGCCCTGCCTCCAGTGTGCCAGGGATTTATGGCTACTGTGGGGCAGGAATACAGGCCCAAGGGGGTAGGGTGTGCCCTGCAGGGCATTGTCTCACCAGAGCAAGACTTGTCCCTTTCCCCTACACACCTGCTCCTGAAATGTTTCAAGCAGCAGTCCTTCCAGTCTCTCACAATAGGACAGAAAAATACATATCTGGGAAATTCCTTCTGTGGGATTAAGGACCAAAGTTAACAGAAATTCAGGCATACAGGAAAACAAGTCAACTTGCCTGGATAGGCTGCTGTTCACATTCACTTTTGATTGCAGGTGTATCCATTTCTTTGTTTGTATGATATATCCAAACATAATATGTTGGATATTTCTAAACTACCCAGTATGCTTAATTTTAGGGACAGAGAGAAATTCTTTTTTTAGTAGAGAATATTATGATTTTTTGTTTGTCAAGTCCAAATTGCTTAGAGATGTTCTGTGGGATCCTTTTTATGAATTTTGATCCAGTCTACAAGAAGAAATTGTGAATTCACTACTGTAAAGTATCTGCTTCTTATCATATTAGGTACTAGTAACAGGTAGTTCTGCTGATGAGCAAATAAACTAGCACATTTTAATGCAGCTTAGAAAGTTTGAAAACAAATTGAAGGCAAACTGCTAAATAACTTCTTTAAATTTGGTTTGGTTAAAGAGAGTAATAACTTTGGTGATACTAACATAAGACTAAAGCTTATAAACTGCAGCAAAGATTTCCAAAGGATTTTGTCAATGTCTTGGAAAGGATTGAGACTCTTCCCAGCAAGAGAAAATCTTCTGAGTACATGCAAATATTTTGGACTTGTTCTCATTGGTAGCAGTGGGGCTGCAGGGGTGACTTCTGTGAGAAGCTGCCAGAAACTTCCTCTGTGTCTGATGATGTCAAGACCAATTGGCTCCAAAACAGAGCCACTGTCTGTCCTTATCTCGACCCATGAGCATTTTGCTATATTTTGTCTCCTCTGTCTAATTGAGGAAGCCAGGGTCAACCTACCTCAACATCATATATATTAAACAGCAGTTAAAATTCAATCTGTAAAAGTTAACTTAGTAGATTTTCTGCGTTGCCCACTGTTGATTTTTGCAAGTGTAAAAAGTTCACATGTAGCTTTGTTTTGGAATATTTTCTGTAATGAGAAAAAAATGGGCTTTGAGAAGGGATATTTATTTAATCACATAATATTTTCCTTAGTAGCTATAAATGCCAGGAAATCTGTAATCTTGAAATGCATTCGTATTTTCCTCTTTTCTTTATTATCTAGAGACTAATTTATTTTCGTTCTATTTCTACTGTAGTGCTAATTCCCTTGTGTTGTTACTTATTTATTATTTAACACAACTGTGCAGTCTGATGCTGAGAATACTTGCACTTAAAACTTCTGTTTGCTCATAATGGTGCATCCAAGTACAGGAAAAAGTGTTCTAGAATTTTCACTTTGTTTTTTTTTAAGAACATCCATATGAAGCCAACTGGAACTTAGCCTCTACTTTCATAAAGGAAAACTGACAATTTTGTGTCTGCTTTGGCAATATATTTTTTTCTTCATGGATATTTTATTTCCTTTAAAGAATATTTCCATTTGTGTTGCCAATTTGCATCCCTCAAGGAATTTTCCTTTTCACTTTGCCTGCATGCAGATTCAGACTTAATTCTATTTTGCCTGAAGAAAATTTGGGGTGGAGCTTTTACTTAAAGGGCAAACTAAAAACTGAGAGGTATTAGAGAAAAAAGGATTTTGCTAATCATGAACAGCAGCAGAAATACTTGATCCATCTCTACCTCTTTACTAGGATTTTCCCTTCCTGTATTTCTTTTCCCTCAGTAACAGTTTCATTTCACAGAATTTGGACATCCTGGTGATAGAGTGTCACAAAATATTTGGGGAAAAAAAAGAAAAAAGGGAAGGGAGTAAGTCAGACCTTCAGATAATGCAAATCAATATTATGCAATCCATTTCAACATAATTCTGTTGTCTTAAAAAATTACTTCAGCACACACACCCATCACCTGGAGAAAAACATCCATTAAGCAATCTCAAAGAATGAAAGTGGGTAAAATGACAAATATAGGATTCTTTGTTCACAAGAATAGTTTTGTACTGTCATCTTAGACAAGAATATTAGAACAGTAATATTTTAGATGTTGAACAATTAAGCTCTAATTGCAATAGCCAATCATCCTGCTAAAGCAGTATGTAACCTCCAGAATAATGGCTTTGTTGCTTTGAGATTAATATTTTATGTGTGGCAGTTTATGAAAAACTAAAGTTAAACACATGAATTTGTCTCAGTGAGAAAGGGAGAGCAGATGATTAAATCAAGAAAAAATATGTTTTTAAATGATACATTATTAAGTAATACAAAAAATAACAGAAGATAGTAGCCTTTTTTCTGGGATTATCTCTGAGAATTCAAAAAAAACAAGTCTGTAAAAGATCTGAAGAGGTTAGCAAGTTCAACTGCAAACCTACAGTGAAATATACTATTCAAAAGGAATTCTAGACAAATGTTGCAAAAAGGGGATGTAGACTCTAGATGTGTTTTCTACACAAGATAATTTATATGATCTATTCCAGTGTTTAACTAGGACATGTTTAAACTTCTTAAAACACTGTACAGAAATTCTCAGTCCACTTTTAGCTCATTAATTCTTGTCCAATTCAAGTATTTTTAGCAACATCCTCTTTCACTTTGCAGCTGTGTCTTAAGTATTTGAGAACTTGTATTTCATATTACTCTTCCACAGAACATGGAGCCTAGAACAGTTTTCTTTCTTAGATTTGCCTGTCTTTATCTTCTGGGCTTTTCTCTTTAATATTTTTTAGAGTTTAGTGGGGAGAAGGTTTCAAATTTCCAAGATTGCATCTGACTTGAGACATGGGCTAAAACCAAACCAAACCAAACCAAAACCTCTCCTTCACCTATCTAACAAAATATTTACTTTCATTAAGACCACCAAGGATAAGCTTCCTCTTTCTTTTCCCTATCATATTTGTTTGGTTTTGTGTGGATGATTATTTTTTTCTAGCTAAAATAGCCTATGATCTCCTTGAATTTGAACCCGACTTATTTTTGTTTAATTGTCTCAATGAACTTGTGATTTATTGTGTTTACTTATGTACTAAGTACCTTTGTACTAAGTCCAAAGATATTTGAAAGTCCAAAAACTAAATGTCTGCACAACATATCTTTGAGAGTTCATCCATAGGTGAACTTTTGTCTCCGGGATGAGTAATTCATCCCTTTACTCTTATATGTGAGGATTTTATAGAATACTAAAATTTCGTCTCTTGGTACTATGCAGCTATCATTATATTCCAGTCAGAAAGCCAGGAAATTCTCATCAGTCCATAATATTAATATTCAGGAATTTAGATATAGAAGACAGGCAGCATACTTCTGAAAATATGTCATTCTGTAAAAATTAACTTTATGCACTTAGCCTTACACACCTTTATGATTGCCTTTTGTAAATCAATTTGAATACCTCAGATGTCGGGCCATGTTCTTCCCTACCTGAGAAGATGTATTCATTGTATTATACTTATGGTATTAAGAGGGTTGATCAAGAGAGTTTTTTCAGTTATGAGAAGCACCCAACAGCCTGCCACCTCTGCAGAGTATTCTATTCACCCATCCTAAACTTCAGCAATCATCTCAAGAGATCTTCTTTTCTCATCTGCAGAACTTTCTACTTGTAGTCTGTCAATTTAACATGACTTTGGACGATGCCAGCAGCCAGAGGCTCCACACACCTTTTCCAGAAACTCCTCAGGCGACTCCCACACCAGCCTTGTTTTGTTTTGCTTATCTGCAATGGGTTGTACATCATAGATCTCACAAATTCCAACCAGGATGTAGGTAAAGGCCAAGGTTTTCATGATAAGGTACTCCTTATAAAAGTGGAAATAAAAGGATAGCAAGTCCATGGAGATTATTTTGTTCTATAGTTATTTTCCTGACACTGCACTTTTCCTTCTAAAGTCCCAGTTCCTACAGTTGCTCTTTCCAAATATTTTCAATGGATGCCTTTTTTTTTCTTTTTTTTAACTGCTAACTTTTAAATTCTTTTTGCTTAGGCAATCCCTGCAGTATGGAGCTTTTCTGGAATAATTTTTGAACACCTCTAACCGAACAACAATAAGCAAGAAATTTAGTAGTCTATTTTTACTTAATTTCCAGCAGCCAGATGGATGATGGTGCGTGTTGCTGACTGCTCATATGTCTGTGAAGGTGCAGCGTGTGGCTGCCTGGGGGCATCAGAAGTTCCCCAGGGGCCATCAGGGCAGGGACTCGCAGCCAGAACCTGTTTCACTGACCCAGCTAGGGAACAGGGCAGCTGGGGACAACTGGTAGAGGCCCAGCCCTGAACGCTGGAAATTTCTCTCGGGATAGGGTAAGGCTGGGGGCATTACTCTGTAGGTAAGGGCCTGGCTATGTCACAGCAGAGGCTGGAAGTCAGGCCAGTCCCAATAGTACAGCTCCATTTGGGAGGAAAAGGAGGCAGACCCCACCAAGTCCACCTTCTTCAAAACAGTTTTCCCCAAGGCCGCTATTTGTGCTTTTTCCCAGCTGGACCTGACCCCAGGCCAGCAAATGTCCAGAAGTGAGGAGATGTGCACAAGGACATTGCAATAGCTTTTCGGTCCTCAAAATTTTACTCAAATGCCAAAATTTAGACATCTATGTCTGAGCTACGTTTCTATGTTCCCACCATCATCAATGGTGAGATGGTCCAACCAGCCAGTGAAACTTGGAGATGAGAATCAGCTGCTAAATTCAACAGTATTTTCTGGTGTGCTAAAGGTATCTGAAGTATTTATGCAGGTCTGACAGATACAAATTCACACAAACTGGGCTAACTCTTTTGAATGAGCAACTGAAGACTGGGAATAGTATAATTATTTAAATTTTCCAAATTGGTTGTATGTGCCTCTGTTTAGGCAGTTCAGTTGTAGCATGGAAAGCTGTAGAGACGTCCAAATGCAAGAATAAATCAAAGTTAGCTAAATAGATTACATTTGCTGAGTCTTGGAGACCCACAATTATATACTGCATTTTAGGAATCTTAAGCTGAATCCTATCTCAGCAGCATGAAGAAGTGTTCTGATTGATTTTTTTCTGATTTCATAATTCTTCCTCATCTGATTAAACATAACTGTTTTCCAAGTTTATATTTTCTTATACATTCACATAATAATGTGAATGTATACATAATGTGAATGAATACATCATCATATGAAATGACATTAGATTAAAACAAAAGTTGTTTTATTAATACCAAATTAAGGAAGTAGAAAATATTTTTTAAACCGTGTAAGGATGCTGGAAATTTCTTAAGAAAATTCTATTCTAACTGTTAGGACGGATGTATTCCTAGTGGACTTATCCCATTTCAAGCCAGGGGACTTTTTTTTTGCTTTATATCAATTTTGAAACCAGGAAAAATAAAGAAGGAACTAGGGAAAACCTCTCCAAAATGATTTAGAACAATTAAGAAAAGAGTGAAGACTGACTATATAAGATAATGTACAGTAACAATTCCCAATGGTTGTTTCTTCATTAATTAAACCTTAAACATGGCCCTGAGCACATTTTTTCAGAATAGATGACATAAGAAGATTGATATTTAACAGTAGAAATCTATCTGCCTAGTGTATTAAACAATCTTTTGTACTCAGGCTTGTATTCATGGTTATTTACAAGTCCAGCTTTTTTTTTGAATGAGTGAGAGCAAGTTTTTTTGTTTTAAAATAGGAGTAAATTTCTATAGAAGTAATTAAAGCTGTTTCCTTGTTTTTCAAACCATTTTGTAATAGAGTCAGAAAATTGCATGAATAATAATCAATAACTATTGCTTAGTAATTCACTGCAAGAACAGGATGACGTAAATAATTGGTCATTTTATATTTTTTCTTTCTTTGCAGTGAAAAATTTGATTGAAAATATGTGTCTACTATCAACTATTCTATTTAACAAAATGAGATTAAGGAGAAAACTGTCTAATAGTTTTCTTCTTGCCTGTACCAAGCATATAAAGATTCTAGGACTGCAGGTGACAGATACAGTTTGCTTTTCATATAGGAAAAAAAAAATTCTATGGGCTTTTTTTTTGTAAATCCTGAGAAAAATAGGTTTTCTATAAGTAAGAGTATACATATCTGCTTAATCTTTTTTTTACCAGGCTAGTAATTAAAAATATTGTGCATGTGAAAAGACTCTTATTCATTAAAAACCCAAATTTGTGAAACACTGGATAGCAGGCTGTAAATGTTACTGGGTAGAAATTATTTCTGAATATTCTTTGTCTTTAAATATCCTCATAATTTACCCTATGCATGTCCACAGACAAGAATGTATGCTGCATGAATTGTGAAATAAAATTATTTCATTACTCGAGATTTGCTTCTTTCATGAACGGAATAAAATCCAGCCAAACTCTCCAGTTTCATTTGAAGAACATCATTGATAGTAAATGAATGTATATACTCAGCAGGATTAACAACGTTGTTATTGTTTTCTTTAAGTAAAATATCAGGCACTGTATACAGTTTATAGGGTATATTGCTTTTCTCCACAATAATAATCAATGAGTGTTGGAAAGGTCATCTGATCTCTTGATATGACAGGAGATTTATTAAAGGCATTACTAGACAACTAGATAATGAATTGGAATTGGTTTGTGCCTCATACAAAGCTATAGATAAACCAGAAACAAGTTAAGTGAAAAAAAAGATATAAGAACCCCTCTTACCCCTTGAACAATGTAAAAGACACTGTTTTTTCAGTACCAAAATCTTTTGCAGTACATGGTGGTGAATAATTAATGAAATACATTAATTCAATTTTAAGTGTATAGCTGATATAGCTGTAGTCACCCCTCAGGACTTCTACATATCACTGGAAATTGCACCACTTTTCATACATACCTGATGTGAATTACAGAGTGAGCAGGGCCCTGATGCACTATAAGCTGGCAGATAAGTGTAGGAAGAGGTTGCATTGCTTCTTGAATTGTTAGTTTGCTTTGATTTTCATTAACTCTTTCTTTCCCTCTTCCTTCTGAAATGATACTCCAAACCCGGGAGGCTTATTGAGGTTTTCAAATTGTCCATATTTAATGAAATGTTATCAGTTACTGAATTTTAGCTATTTTACAATTTCCCTTGTAGTGTGCAAGGAACAAAACGTGTCAACAAGGCTTATATCCAAAGTAGAGCTGGCAGCCTTACAAAATGGGGGTAATGAAAATGGTTTGATGTCAAACGTGTTCATGCATGTATTTGTACCTGCACGTATTTTCTCTCAACTCTCAAAGAATAATACCAAAACTTCTAATATTCTTCACATCTATTCTAGGTAGCATCTTACAATAACGTTAGTTAATAGTTTGGAATTTTGTAGAGTTCCTCCTAGCTAATGAAGAAGGATTTACAAAACTAATTACACTATATTATTATAAAACAGTGTTTTATACTTTTAACACTATATTATAAACACTATATTACTAACTTTTATGTAAATTATTCAGTAATGTTTGCACCGACTGGCAACATTTGTGTAGAGTGTTGTTATGCATGAAGCAAGCTTCTAAGAAAGTGAAACTTCTGTTAAATTATTGACAGAAGAGTTTCCATAAAGCTGAAATAAATCTCAAGTGTAACTCAAATTAGTAAAATTACAGGATACAATATAGGATGCCAATAACCAAACTCAGTTCAGAACTCAGAGTTTTTGGAACATTTTCAGTTCTAAATTCATATTACATGTAGGGCAAGAGCCATTAAAATCTTGACATTTACTGCTGATGGTAGTTAAACTTCATATGGTATTTGCAGTACTCCCCATTCAAGCTTAGGGGAACTGCAAATGCCTCACTAATGGCAAATACCATAGTGTGATAAATGTCAAGAGTTTAATGGTTCACTGTAATAATTATGGGATAGATCCTGATAACTCAGACCAAAATGGGTAGCATCTTTCTCCGTGAAAAATCTCACTGACTTTAGCAGGACTGTTTGTGATAATGTTTGATAGAAGAATGAGATCATCTTCATAGGCATCTACTGCAAATTTAAAATCAAATAACAGTCTGTATTATGTTGTTTGGCTCTTTTTATAAACCTAGGGTTTTGTAAAATTGTTTCCAAGATAGTAACCTCCACTAAAGCGTAGTCCAAGGTAATGCCTGCTTGATACAGTATAGGAAGATACGTAAATGCATGAAATACATTAGCAGAGCACTGAACCTAATTGCCACCTGGGGTTAAAACACAAAATGGGGTCAGCTGTCCCAGCTGTGTCCCCTCACAATATTTTGCCCATTCCCAGCCTACTTGCTGCCAAAGCAGCGTGAGAAAAAAAGAAGGCCTTGGCACTTTTTAAGCACTGTTTAGCAACAGCTAAAACATTGTTGTGTGTGTTATTAACATTGTTTGATCACAAGTCCAAAACACAGTGCAAGCAAGTTGCTGTGAGGAAAATTACCCCAGCAAAAACCAGAACAAAATTTGTTTTCCAATACTGGAACCAGGGATAATATATTTAGGTAATGCTGCTTGTCAATATGTTAAATTCCCCAAGTCTATTTTTCCCTCAGTAGTAATTGGTGAGTGATTTTCCTATTTTCTTTTAAATCCAAAAATTTTCTCATTCATGTTCTTTCCATCTTCTCCCAATTCCTTCTAGGGAGAGGGGAAGTGAGTGAGCAAGTGGTTGTATGGGATCTTTGCTGGTAGCAAGGGCCAAATCACCACAACTAGGAATTTTCTAGTTTATTCCTAGTTTATGCTTGCTCCCAGTATAGCATGAATGTAAAACTTAAGTAAAGCAAAGAAAGGGTTGTTGAATTCTGGTCATTCTGTCTGCCCCCATAGATTCTTGGGGTGGGATTTAAACAGATAGTTCTTTTGTTCTTATCCTGAATTCTTGTAATGAAGTATGCTTCAGTCTTCTTAGTTTGAAAACCAATTTTTTTTATTGTTTTGTGAGCTTTCTACTTCATTTACAATGCAACTGTGCCTGCAAGATAAGTGTCTGATGTATTTTTAGACTGCCTTTATAGGTAAAACTTACTAAATATTTAGGTCTTGCAGGTCTCCTTTAGCTATTGTGATGTAACATGAGCATTATGTAAATTTGGACTTTTTCATTGTCTAGCAAGAAAGCTAAACTCTCACTAGTTTAAGAATATTGAAAAGTTCCTTTCTAGACTCTGCATCTGTAACTTCTGTTTATATTGAAGATGAAAGCTAGCAGTGTAATGCTCTAAGGTAGATTCTTTTGTGTAATATTTTTACTAGTGTAATTCCCTAAAACAAAGAGATCATGGCTCTCTGTAGCTGTGCAGATCTGTAAATAGAAATGATCTTTCAACTCCAAGCTTGACAACTGAAAGAATAACCTGAAAGCGAGAACTTATAATTTCAGCTCTTGTTACTACTTTATGTCTATCTTCTCTTCTGCATGAAAATACCACAAAACACCCTTTCATTATAGAAGCATGCAGTGTGCTATTCGGCAAACACAGTGCAATAAAGAAAGTACAAGATATATTAATGCAAAATAATGGTTGACATTTAGCACACACAAAAGTCAGTAAAGTCAGTGTTATGCTCCCCAAAGAAACCATATCTCATCTTCCTTGCATAAACATATTCTTTAATATATGTGCACAAACTGGCTGAATTATGGTTTCCATGGGAACAGTATCTCTGGCTATACACATTTGTCATTTCTCTGTGTAGAGCACTCAATAAGAAATTGCCTTTATTATAACCTCAGTTTCTTAGACCCCAGCAAAACATTCATAAAAGACGCATGAACACTGTGAACACAGAGACAAGTAATAGCTTCTTTTCAAAATTTCTGAGACTGTTAGTCTAAACTTCTCCCTCTGATCTCAAGTGTTGAGTTTTTGGTTTAGTTGTGGTGGTCTGCCTATGATGCTTATCAGACTAGGAGTTTTTACTGCTCAAGTATTTAAAGACTTTGTTAGATGTATATCACTCATGGATGTAGCAAGATAGATTTACCAGAATTATTTAGAGCTTTCATAACTTTTGAAATTTAAACTGTGCTTCTAAAAAGGCTTGAATATGGTTTGAAAACCAGAAAAGATCCTAAAGTTTCAAAGACTTTGATTTTACAGACTGAAGAGGGCATGGTTAACTATTTGGTTGCAATATACTAAGTAATGAAGCGTAGGATGCTAGTTTCCTGGTGACAAGGAACATGTAATAGCACACTTTCTGCAATCAGAAGCAATTGTAATTTCATGTTGTGCAATACAGCAATGACATATTCAATCATTATTCATGTCAAAACTTCATAATTAAAACCTTTGCTTCAGGCTGTTTTGTTGTTGGGGTTTTTATAAGGAGGTAGTTTTCTCAGTGTTTCATCAAAAAACTGGAAATTATTTTTTTGCGCATGCTTAGGGCTTTTTATAATCTTTATCTATCTTTATATAAAAATTATTTTCAAGACAACTGTGTGTGATCTGCTTCAAAATATCCATAGAGTCTATAGTAAATAGAATTTTCGTACTCTGTTGGCATCTGCATTACTCTAAAACAACTATGAAAATTCTAACACGGGTTTTTCTATTTTTTTTCAGTGTTGAGTTTTATTTTAGAAATTAGTGTATGAGTAGTAATGAGAATGAGGTAAAAGTTTTATATTTCATTCTCATATATTCTTACTATCTGATGTAGTAATGAATGTGATGTACTTATTGAAATAATTATGTATAATGCTTTTTGTGCACAACTCAGAATAAACTATTGGGGTCTGTCCTCTTTGAATTTGCATCCAGTTTTGCTTTTAATTTTGCTCACATAATTCTTATTTCAAATGGACTTACCTCAATTCAATGAAAGATTAGTAAACCTCAGGAAACTGTCCTGCTGCTGAGGTTGTTCACAGATAATTTTTTTTTTCCCCTTAGAATTCTGGTCCTGGGACATCTTTAAGTCTGGTTTTAAGTAAAAAACCCCAATATGTTCAAGAGAGAAAGAAACATTCTTAATCTAGAAAAACTCAAAGTAATATATTTTCTAATTTTATGTGAAAAACTTGAGTGCCCTGTCAAAGGACTGTTAACACAAAACTCAAAATCTGAGAGATTTATGTAGAAAAACAAAACTCCTTCTTGTGTTCCATACCAGTATCTTGAACAGGAGTGTGGAGATATGTAATGTTTTTTGACTAACCTGCTTATCCAAGGTCTTTCATATTGGTGTTGGTCGATATAACAGTATTGTATTTGTTCTCTTTTATTTTACTTAAAATCTCTTAGTGTTTTAAAAAATGGTGTTTCTGTCCTTGACAAAATAAGAGAAATGTTGATAGGCTAGATCTGATTTATTTAGTATATGCTATGTCTTGATTTATTCTCACAAGTATTCTAAGGTATAAGCAAAATAATAATGGAAATAAAAGAGAAAGAGATCTCAGAGATATCTACTAAATTAGCAGGTTTTTTTCTCTCTGTAAAGAAATGCAGTAGGAGTAAGATGATAAATGTAGCATATTGCTGTTTTACAGAAAGACTGATGTGGATTTGTCAGAAATGGAAATAGAGGATGACCTGGTATTAACTAAAATCATAATCTATTCAGACATGATTGTTTATTTTGATGGGATGTATACAGACTGGTTTCCCAGTTAGATTCATTACAGGATTTAGTTATAAGAAACATGGAACATTTGGTTTGAAGAGGCAAATATCAATGTTGATGTAATGTTCAATAGCAAAGAGAAGAAGTATCAGTGATGATGGCATCTGATGATTGTTTAAACACACATTCTATCTGAAAATAGACATATAAGTCTAATGATTTGGGACATAAAATATAATGTTTGCAGACAGGTTTGACAAACATGCCTTTTCAAAGACATTTTAAAAATTTATGAATCATCTTACTTTCCCCAGCTCACAAACTTCTTGGTGTTTGTTTATAGTGCTACTTTTGAATTTAGCAAGAGAAAAAATTACTTCCATTTAGCTTAATTTTTACCTGGCAGAAGAGACTCTCACAGACAGGTGACAAAATATATATATGTATATATATATAAAGCTGTTCAGAGGACTGAATGCAACAGATACATAACTATCGCTGTCTTAACCTGTTGGACAAGAACAATTGTCATTAAACTTCTATGGAAAAGAGAAATAATCAGTCAGAGTACAAAGATGTGGATAGAAGATTGCAACTACTACCTGATGTGGGCCTACACTCCAAAGTCCAGAATCAAAAATACTTGACTGAAGACCTAAATTAACAGGAGGAGTCAGAACACTGCAGAGATAAGTCATCCTGGTCTTAATTTTCTTCACATTTCTGGTACAAGACAGAGGAGAAGTGACATGAGAGAAGCTGAAAGAAAGAAAGAAAGAAAGAAAGAAAGAAAGAAAGAAAAAGAATACAATTAAAACTGATAAAATCCACAAATTTAAATAGCTTCTTGAATTACGGGAATGCTACTTGTTCTATTCCCCTCCTCTAAGGTTGTTAGAATTTTCAAGACTACATTGTAAATACAATGAGTTCTGAAATGCCATTTTTGGGGTGTAAAACATAAAATGTTAGTCCTATGCCCATCTTGCAAGAAAGAAAATAGTTAATTTAGGAACAAAGATAGAACTAATTTTCACTGTTGGTACTGCCAGAGGTAAAAAAAAAAAACATACCAGGGGTTAGAGGCTGAGACTTAAATGTCAAATATGCAACTACAGGTGGTAGTACACCTCTCCAGAACTGTGATCTGTATATGGCGGCACAGTCTAAGCCGATAGACATTGAGTGAGGTACATCATCTGATAAGCATGTACTATCAGTAGAAGACATTAAAATAGGCAATTAGCCTCCTCTCAACATTCACATACATAGATGTTTATGTACATACAGATAATATGATTTTTTCTTCATTTTTTCCAACTTCAGCCACTATCAGGTCCTTTAGTATCTTCTAAGGACCTGGAGAGCATTTGGATCACACTAATGTTATGATTACAACACAGACCAACTTAACTTAGAGTTTGTTTTATATCCTTTAGATGTTTCTGGAATTCTCAGAGTGATTCCAAATACTAATAGCAGATGAAGGAGGTACATTTTATTCAGAACCACCTACATTTACAACAAAGCAGCAATCATAAATAAATATCTTACTATGAAATCCTTCACATTATTTTTTTTCCCTTATGGAGGATATGTATGACACCACTGCATGTCATCTGAAGCCTCTTGTAGCATAATGCTGTCTTATAAATAAACCCATGTAGTATGCTTCAGAATTTTCTTACCAATATCATATTCAGGATAAGGTTGTTTATTGTGGAACAGTAAAGTACTTAAAGTGCAGAAGGTGTGTGTCTTTCAGCCATTGATTGTGTATCTGAGCAGACATAAATATCTAAATAACATAATTACATAAACTAAATGTTCTGATATGGGCAGCTCTGGCGATTGTATGCAAGTTGTTAGTCATGGAAAATGCCTTTTTATAATAATCTAATAAAATGATAGAACCCATCCTGGAAAATCAACATAAATGCTATTTGCTCTTGCACAATTGCATGCATAATTTATGGAGATGGCAGACAGGTTGACAGCAAACTGATTCTTAGACAAATCTATTCCACACAACTGCAGTTAATCAAGTTACTCTTTGGCTCTGTTGAATGGAATGCTAGTGGCTGTAATCCCTAAACACATCAAGGAACCAAATTTATTTGAACAATTGCCTGTCCAAAACATGAAACATCTTTCAAATTTTTTCTGAATACTAAAAATAAGCAATCTTTCCCCTAAATATCATGTAACAAAGGCATAGTCTGTCTTTTACTCCCTTTGGAGGAAACCACATTTAATTTTTCTATGTTTATCCATCTATCTGGCTCTTCATCCTAATTTTGTCAGTCATTGGAGAAATAAGCCTTAAAAATATCTGTAGAAGTTTCAGTATATTTCTTATTTAAATAAAATCAGAGATTTGCAGAGAGTTTTAGAGAAAATAAAAATCTTCCTTGATGCTTTTCTGAGTTAATGAACTGCTCACTATATTCTGTCAGTAGTATTACAGAAACAGTATTAGAGATTTATTTGTTTGGGGGTTTCTTTAGACATCTGTATCTCTAAACAGAAAAAGTCACAATATACATCTTGTCTTTTGGAGTAAGAATGAGCATTTATGAAAACACATATAGAGCTTAGAATGTTATCTAAGAATCCAGATACATAACTTGAATCACCAATACCATATCTGAGCTATGTCTTAAATAACTGTTAAAAATCGTATTTTTCAAACTAGTTTGAATATTCATTTAAAAGTTTGGCAGATTTTCAAGAGGGGAAATTCGACTTAGAGCACCACACAGAATGTCTTATTTTAAATTTATTCAAATGCTGTCTTTTAAAATATGTATGTCCATGCCCATATGCAATGTTTCAGATATATTGTCATTCTTTTATATTGTCATATTTTTCAAATTAGGTGTGTATGTAAATATGTAACTGGCTGTATTTCATTAGCATTGACTATTTATCACTTCCTGTACTATGAGAAAGTCAGATTTAAGGATATGTGGGGTGAAATAGCAGTCAATTATAACTTTTTATCTTAGCTTTGGGGCACTCTGAGAAAAACATTGAGAATTCTAAGAAGCTAGTGAACAGTTGTGTAGGATATTTTTCTCTGGCAAATCATGAGGGATTAGATGAGTGAATTTTAATTGCAAAAGAAGTATTGACTGTCAGTTTCTAATCTGTGAAGAGAAAAACAATCTTGAAAGGAATCCAATCTGTTATTATATTACAGATCTTCAAGAATTTGTCAAATGTTTTGATGATTAAAATATAGAATCAGAATGTGGGAGATTTTGATTTGCTTTTGCCTTTTGGTAGATTTGGATCCACATGTCTCATGGAAACGTCCTAAGCTCCAGACCAAATGTGTGTAATACACTGAAAGGTTTTTCTTCACCAATTCTACTGTTCATGTATTACTGTGCATGTATGATTGTGAAAGTCCTAAAGGCAGACTAAGGTGGTGCAGACAGGCTTGAACGTAGTCTCTGAACCCTGAATTCTTTTATCTTTCTATGTTACATAATTATTATCTGGAAACAGGAAAAAAAACAAAGGAAAATCAAGCAAAATAAAAATTTGTTTCCTCTGGTAAAACTGCTCTCTCTCTCTAATCAAATGTATTTTTGCTTTTCTTTTTTATTAAATGTAAACAAATTCAGGCTAGGGAATGCCATTCCTCCTATGTTAGAAATGCACTTGGTGAGGGTGAATTTGATCCCACTGTGTGTATTATTGATGAATTAATTATTGGTCTCAGTATGGCCCCTGGTGAGACACCACTCATTCTTGGTTTCTGCTTGGACATTCAGACATTAACTGTAACTCTTGGGAGCAGCCATCCAGCCAATTTCTTAGCCATTTAACAGTTCATACATCAAACTCATATTTCTCCAATTTAGCCGCAAGAATATTGTGCAGTGTAGGAACAGTAGCAAAGGCCTTACAAAAGTCCAGGTAGATGCAATCAGTAGTTCTTCCCCTTTCCCCGATGAAGTCACTCAGCTGCAGAAGGCCACTAGATTAGTCAGGTATGGTTTGCCCCTGGTGAAGCTACATTGGCTGGCTCTAATCACCAGTGTTCCATACATTTTGACATATCCTTTGGGAGGATATGTTCCATGCTCTTAGCAGGCAGAGTTGAAGACGACCAGTCAGTAATTCCCAGAGTCCTCCTTTTTTAAAGTGTGTACAATATTCCCCTTACTCCAGTCATCAGGAACCTTTTCTGACTGTTGTGACTTTTCAAATATGATGGTAGTGACTTAATGACTCTATCAATCAATTCCCTCAGGACCCTAATATATTTAAATAACACAAAGTATAGCTTGTTTTCACATGCTGGTAAACCTTAAGCATGAAGCTAATTACAAGACATCAAGTGATTGGAGAATGTTAATGTAAAACATATTGCTACACAAATAGCATAACAATGAAATCTGTTGATCTTGGCACACTGACCTTTGGTGCCCATAGGTTCTACTGAAATAATACTTTCTTTAAGCATACTTCCTTTGACACTCCTGGGCAAGAGAGATGTTTAGACTAGCCACAATGCATAAGTAAATGCTATGTACAAGCTAACAGGCCAGCCTATTTCTAAATAGATTGTACAAAATTTCTGCTTCTTTTTCCCTTCTGTGAAGGCACAGACTGGGATTCTCTATATACCATGGTGACATTTGTCACAGAAGTTTTAGGAACTTAATTACATTTAAGACTTCTAGCTCTTTCCAAAATGTAATTGAAACTGTCCCAGAGATCAAAAATAACTTGCAGATGTAGAGCAATACAGAAAATTGTATTACTCATACTGGTAAGTGTTAGATAAGCAGACTTTAAACCAAACGTGACAAAAATGAAGGTTTTATAAGGAACTTAAATAAAGATATACATTAGTATACTATCCGAATTTACCTTGCCAGATTCAGAAGAAAAAGTCATGCTAATCATTAAAAAGAAAATGGACACTACTCAAAGTCAGCTCAGAAAAATGCTGTGTACTACATATTTGATTTCAGATGTAAGATGCAGTATTGCTTTGACTCACAGTAATACTTTTATTACTATAAACAGCTCAGTTGTGGTCTCCATTATCTGTTTTACTGCTTTTTGAAGTTGTGTATAATTTCACATTCCGTTTCCTAAACTGGATCAGCTGAAAGACTTTTTTAGCCAGAAAACCATGTTCATCTCTGTTTATCTTCTTGTTTTCCAAAATGTATCCCTGTAGAACCCGACTAAAACAAAAGGATTAACTGAAATGGAGCCAATTCAGCAGATGAAAACTGCAAGAATACTGGAAGAAATAGCACCCAGCTTCCTAAGTTTGACAATACAAATAATGTTAACTGCTATGCAAATTTTGTCATGAAACTTGTTTATTCTACAAACATTTGTGCAGTTCATGAAGGCAGCAGCTCGTAACCATTGTTAAAGCACTTGAAAACCTAACTGGGAATATTAAAAGGAACTGGACTTAATGAATGCACCGATTTGTGGGTTTATTAATTTGTTTGTTTCCTCTAAACACATATTGAATAACATCATTTCTTTGTGAATAAAGTGATGCTGATGAGTTTCTGGAAAAAAGGTTTGCAAGGATGAGAACTCACAAGCAGCACACATGAAACTTTAAAGGATCTTGGACTAACAGGGGCAGTATCAAACGTTAACTCCATAATGGCTGGTACACTAATGTATTTTAGGAAAAAAAACAGAACAAATGGTGTCCTACCTCAGACAGTTGTCTGACATTTGAGAACGGCTTATTCTCCCACCTACATATTTTCTCAATGGCTCATTTCATCATATGAACTCATTTGTCTGTCTTGCTGATCCACTCATTTGCAAGATTTTTTAGAGCTTTTAGATGGGTAGCTTCTAAGCTAGTTATTTGAGAGGAAGATAGGAGGTAGGTGTTCAAGAAGTGCGAGGAGCTGGTATATACATTGTATGTATCTCATGGATGTGAAAATGTCCATTTATGATTTTCCTCCATTACAGAGCAAGTGCCATAAATACTATGTGTACTTCCTATGTACAGCAGTGGCTGAAGTTGTGTTGGTGACATATCTTTTAGAAACAGTAATTCTGGAAATAACATTCATACATAACAGCAAGAAAAGGAGAAGATAATTCTTACTCCTCCTGCAGGAGTCAGAGAAGAAACTAGTAGGAATTAAATTGTGATGGAATTTTTTTGAAGACTGCCTGATCAGGGCAAAAAAGTGGATGAAGCTTTCTTAAACAATTTGAAGAAGTTTCTGTATCACTGCATTAGAACAGGCTGCCCAGGACTATGCTTTTGAATATCTCCAAAGATAAAAAGTTATCAGTGAGAATCTTGTGACACAGGACCTGTATTCAGTAAAAATGAAGAACTGGTCAGTGACTGTCTTGTCAGTAGCAACCACAAAACACTAGAGTTCAAGATCACAGAATAGACATGATTGTTTAGAAAAATGCACGTTGGGCTTTTAGGTAATATTTTTCTTGCCTTATTCATCATTTGAATTAAAAGATGATTACAATATTAAGTTAATGTTTGCATTTCATGCATCTATTTCACTGACTTTAAAGCAAATTACTTCTTTCTTACAGCATTATTTTTGTGGAGTTATTTTAGTAGGTCAAATTTATTGACTTAAATGTTGAAATTTCTGTTAAAAAAAAAAACAACAACCCAAATGATACTGCATGATGTGGTTTGTCAGATAAAGTTAGCAGTTCAGTTTTTGCACAAGTAAACAAAATGGTATTATTTGTTTTATGATTGTACTCTCACAGACAAAATTACTATGTAGAGATGACTACTCAGCAAAATCTAGCCTGAATTGCACTAACACCCTAGTTGTCATCTTAATGCTCCTTATTCCAAAATAAGACAATGTCTGGATCTGTTGATTCTTACAAAATTTAGTATTTCTTCATTGTAAAAGTTAATGTTCATAATCTTGGTTTTCAAATTTTGCTTTTCTGCCATATATGAGAGGGAATAATAAAATCATATTTAAAGAGAAAACACTAGTTTAGAGGAAGTGCTAATTCAATTTTTTTCTGTGTTTAATCAATTTCCAAACACAAAATAAAGAAAATAAAACCAAATAAATAAAAAAAAAAAATACTGTAAGGAATGTAGTCTTACATGCAATCTTATAAAAAGATTCTTCATGGGCGCATGAACTGGTGTCAGCCCTGTGTCTGTTGGGTTGTTGGATCCATCATGATAAATTTTCCTCTACAATTTAAGTATACCTATATCTCTATTCCTTGATTATCAGACTTTTACAAGTAGCTAACCCTCCCCGGTATGGATCCCAACATATGTTTTACATGGAATTAAACAGTATCCTGGTCTGTATTTCCCCACTTGGGAAGATTGTTAGATGGCATCGTGATCCCCCTAGATTCTAACAAGATTTTCTTCTACTGAAAAAAATTCTGTGCATAGTGGAAGAGACAAGGAGAGCTGGGCAGCTTTCCCTTTAGCTTTCTACTTGAAACTTCATCTAGGAAATGTGTCTTGACCTGATACTTCAAGGTTCCCCAGTTCAGATGATATATGTGATAAGTATCTATATAAGTTTTTTTTCTTTTTTTTTTCTTTTTTTTTTTTTGGTCTCATTATGTTACCCCACTATAACAGCTTTCCTGGCAAATCTCATTTTCTGCAGCAGATAACAAGTGAAAAAAAGTTCCTTCTAGTACATATTATGTACTATGTATGTAGACCAGTAAGGAAAAAATGATATTTAAAAACCTCGTATCTCATTATTACTGCATTTTTGCTGCCTCTGTTGATTCACGACACAGTACCCAGCACAAAAGAGCATCAATGATGTGCGCTCTGGTGTGGTATCATAATGAAAACTCTAAACCTTACAATAATCATAGAATTGATTTAAAGGTTCCTTAGTAGCACCTTAAGGAGTGCCATGTAACTCAAATTTCCTTAATAGAGATACAGATATGCTACATTTTATCTGTATATATTTATTGCTTAGACTGTTTTCTGAGGGCTATAGATACTGAGAAGTGTACTCTTAAAGATTAATAGCTAGATCCAGTGTTAACATCACATGATTTCCACCAGGGAACCATAAAACTTCAAGGAGGAGATTATAATGAGGTAGAGAGATATTATGGGTATTATTTACTGTATGCTATAAGGTGTTATTACCAACTTTGTACATAAACAAAGATGTACCCATTATTTTGTTGTCTTGAACAAAGGGAAAGCACAAGAGAGGCTGATGCGACTTGGGTGCTGCCAGAAGCACCTGCGGGAGATTTAAATGGCCCTGTGGAGCCCCAGCAAGCAGGAGCAGGGCAGGCAGGGTGGGCAAACGGGTGGAGGGGCCACTGCAGTTTGTGCAGCAGTACACACAGAAGGGTGCGTGAGAAAGGCTGTGCACTCTGCTTGCAGGTCCATAGCCCTGCAGGGGAGGGCTCCACATCTCTGCTATCATGGTGGGCACTGACCTTGGAGTTAAAAACAATGTTTCTACACAGAAAGCTCCTGAGGTGTCTGGACATCAGGCAAGGTCCCAGAAGACTAGAAGAAAGCTAATGTTGTCCCCATCTACAAGAAGGGCCTAAAGGAGGATCCACAAAATCATAACCACATCAGTCTTACCTCAGTTTCTGGGAAAGTTCTGGAGTGCATGCTCATGTGAGTTATTAAAAGTCTAATAAGGCATGAATGGGTGGGAAAAGTCAGCATGGGTTCACCAAGGGCAAATTGTGCTTGAAAAACCCCTACATCTCCTATGACAAAAATATCCTGCTTAGTTGATGTAGGGTGAGTGGGGGATGCTGTTTACCTGGATTTCTCCAAGGCTTTCCATATGGTTTCCGACAGCCGCCACCTAAAGAAACTGATGCACTGCCTGTCTGGGGAGCAGCTCTGTGGAGAGGGATCCTGGGGGTCCTGGTGGATGAACAGTGTGCTGCTGTGGCAGAGAAAGCCAACAGGAACCTTGATCGCATTAAAAAGGACATCACCAGCAGAGATAAGTCTTTATCTCACTCTGCTCAGTGCCTGCCAGGCCACATCTGGAATACTATGACCAGTTTTGGCCCTGGCTCTGCAAAAGAGATGTGGACAGGCTGGAGAGGGTCCAGAGAAGGACCAAAAAATGATCAAAGGAATGAGAAGCCTGCTTGTGAGGAAAGGCTGAGAGAACTCTGTTCTGTCTCGAGAAAAGAAGGCTTGGGGAAGATCTTACCACCATGTTCCAGTATTAAAAGAGTGACTAAAAAGAAGATGACTGCTTTTAAGACAGGAGTCATGTGGAAAAGAGGAGGGGTAATGGGTGCAAGTTACTCCCGGGGAGATTCCAGCACAAGAGGAAAATTTTTCACAAGGAGAACAATTAGCCATAGGAATAATCTCTCCAGCAGTGGTATCCCTCAATGTTGGACACTTGTAAGGTTCAGACAGACAGGGTGTTGGGACATATTGTCCCGACCATGATTTGACAAGAAGGGTTGGGCTGGGTGATCCTTGAGGTCCCCTTCCAACCTGGTATTCTATGATTCTATCAACTATTAAAGATTTTGCTGTACTGATTTTATAGTAAATTCAGAACAAATACTCCAAGAATTTAAAATAATTCTAAATGTTCACATTTTTTTCTATATTTTTAAGTAGCTGTGAGGCAAAATAGCATTTTCTTATATATGGGTATTTCAACTAAAATGAGTGTATCCACTTGGATAAATAAAGAGCTAACCTAGTATTTGTTCATTCCTTGAATTAAACTCCTGTTGACATTTGGAAATGTCATAACATTTTCATGTTTTCAAACCTGTATTTTTGTCAGATCTTGACTACTGCTTTGGGATTATCAGACCAGAATACTGTAAAAGAATCACAGTCAAAAAAACTCTGTGTTCCTATACCCTGAAATAAACCTGGGTTTGTCCAAAAAGGTACAAATAGAACTGAGCAATAAAAAGTTTGTTGTTATTTTTTTTCAACCTACAGCAATTCCCTACTGTACATCAAGATGGATGCAGCAGTTTCAAAATTTTATTTGTAAAAACAGAGCCATCAAACAAGTCAAGGCACTTGCCTGGGAGAAAATTTTGCTCATGCCCCTCAGTCTCAGCCAAGCAGGCATGTATTTGAGGTTGACCTTTTTAATCCCATACAATCTATTCCAAGTGCTAAGGATACTCTTTCCTCTCTTTTTGAATACAAATATTGTCCATATTGTATATGAAGGAGTTTCTAATACTAGTTACTATTGAAAAACCTTTCAATTTGTATTTTAGATTAAAATCTATTTATTGGAAAAAAATCTAATACTTTATCTCAAGACAAATTTTCATACATAAGGCATGAAAACCAGCAGTTTCAGTTAGGGTTTTTCATTCTTTTAAAAGAAAACCAATAAGATCTTGATTATTTTTTCTTTGAGAAAGAAATGAAACCATATAATAAAAAAAGCCAACAACAATCCAACAAAACCCAAAAGACTTACCTCCCTCTCCCCCAAGTTATTAGGAAGAACAGGTTCTGATCAAGTCATTCGGTATGAGCTCCACCAATGCTTCTACAAATCTTGTCTGCAGTATAGATGAGAGTTATGGTGGACGAAAAGTGTCAGCCTGGTGCTTTAATCATGTGTCAGTCGTAGTTTCATCAAGTTAAATGCCAAACTGTTTTTCCTGGGATAGCTGGAAAACTGATTCCTGCTTTATATTAAGTTTGAAAACTAGATAAATTTTGAATAGAGGATGCTTTTCATACACCCAGTTTTTGGTGGTGTTTGTTGGTTTGTTCATTTGTTTTGGAAGCAAGAAGAAACCTGTACAAATTCATACCCATTTTATTTTAGAGCTATGTTCTAAACTCAAGTCCTATTTAGTCTAGAGTAAGAATTTTTCCCCTTATAATTCCATTAATTTTATTGTTTTTTACAAAATTGTAACCAATTAGAATTATCATCTTACTAGTAGCCCAAAGGTTGGACACCTGGATCTTTACAGTTACGATTTACCATCAGGCTTCTAGAGTTTTAAGCTTTGTTTTCATGGGAAATACATGGCTTTTGGAAGGGAACTCTCAATTTGTTTTATAACACAGAGCCAAGACTAAATATAGGAAATATAGAGTAAGCCAAATTCTTTGGCTTTGTGCCAGTATTTCTGAACTATGAGCAAGTGCAAACATTTACTGCCAAGTTTAAAGGAGGAGAAAGCGAATGTACTTATCAGCCTCAAGCAGAAGTAAGCTGGAGGATTTTACATCATTATATTAATTTCTGGATGAAAATAACCAACAACAAAATTTGAAAACACAATATAGCAGATGTAAATTGCATTTGAAATATTTATTTTGAACAAATGAAATATAATGGCTACTAAAAGACAAATTGAATTTGTGCATTGTTTCTGTCACCTGCTCCAAGAAAGGGATTTTTCAGTGCAATGGGGTTTTTTTGTCTTAAAAAGGCATTGATCTAAATTTGACTTTTACCCCTAATTCTGTACAGATGACATTTCCCAAAGGTTTTTTCTGGTTTCCCAGATAAACTGGGCTGCTACAAATGGAAGGAATAGGATGAAATACATAATTAATTTTTTTGCAAAGGAGAATTTATCCTTGCCTGCTCATTATGAATATTCTGAACGAGGTTCACTTTTTCACAGCCTGACATGTGCTTCTCACAGAAGGCACCCCTGAAACCCTGCTGCTAACAAAACCTTGCCATGCAAGCCCAATACAACAGAAATTAACCATTTAGAGAGTCATGTGAATAATTAGTCCAGGACAACAGCAAGCTAGGTTAAAGATTGAGGAGGATTTTGCTGCAGTGAAAAGACCTTGGCTCTGTGTAAGCACTGCTCAGCAACAACAAAAACATCTCTATAATCACCACTGTGTTCAGCCAATCCAAATCAAATCCAAAACATAGACCCATATTATCCATCTTATAGCCACTGTGAAGAAAATTAACCCTGCCCCAGCCAAAACTACTACAGCGTTTTACAAGATCATCCAGTGACTTCAGTGGTATTGTTTCAGTGGTTTTATATAGATACTGCACATGTTTTGCAAAGCAAGATTTCAGGTGTTCAGACTCCTGTTGCTTAACCTCCCTTTTGTATTCCTCAGTTGAGGAAAAAAACCAAAAACTGACAAAAAACAATCAACAAACAAACAAACAATCTGGATCTCTTTCTTGGCTTAAATTTACACTGCAATCAGTGGTGCTTTGGTTTCTACTGTGCGAGAATAAAATAGTGTTGTCTTATGCTTGCACTCAGTTATTAGTTACTGTGTTGTGGGATCTGCTATATTAAATGTTAAATAGTATGTTTTCAGTAGCAGGGATTTTGACAGAACCAGGTATAGGTTAATAGAAGATTTTAAGTAGTTTAAGTGGAGATAGCCCTTTTCTAAAAGGGGTGAATACCAGGTGTTATACTGCAGCAAGAACCACCATCTATCTTGCTTCAGTCGCAGCCACGGACAGAAACATCGCTTTTTAGAGCCCTAGTTCTATCAGGAACGTCAGTAAAGTAAATAAGACACCTCTGAAAACTGATCATGAGTGACAGCTTAATGGTATGCAGGAAGACCTAAGAGCTTTGCTACTGCTGAAAACAGCTGTAGGTTCATGCAGAAGCTTATGGTGGCTATTATACAAAACTTCATGACAATCAGCAAAAGCACTGCTAGCAGAGTAAAAGCTAAACTACAAAAGGATTACTTTTGTGAGGAAGTTTGACATTTCCTTCATCCTAGCAGAATGGATACTTTAAATGCTGTGTGGGGTGGATTATTTTGAGTTTCAGGGGGGCCTTTCAATAATTCTACTGAAATTTAATAATCAAATTATCATACGAACCAAGGAATGTTAGATTTAAAAAGAAACAATAAAAATTTTAATTGATAAAATGTAAAGAAAATGCAGAAAATCATAAAAATAAGAGCCTTTGAGAAAACTGATTAATTAGAATGGCATTTATTTAATCTGTGGAGTGGTAGAGAGGGGAGGGGAAGAGAGGGGAGAAAGAAGAGGAAGAAGAAGAGGGATGGGAAGGCCATGCCCAAGTTAAAATCTGTTATCAAAGCCTATATGTCAGAAAATACAGAGAAGATATATATGATTATATATACTAGGAATAAAATAATTAGCTCTGTAGTCACCTTTTTTCTCATTTTTAATGAATGCACATAGACAGAAACAAAACTTAAAAGAAAAATGATATGGATGATAAGGTGATAGGAATGAGGAAAACATCTAGTGCAATTGCTGCTGAGAGCCCTTGGTCTGACAGGTAGTTCATCAGATGTCTCTGGCTCATTTCCCCAGTCTGTGTTATGATATGGCTGATCTTTCTGGGTCTGAGCAAAAACTGGTTGGGTCATTTATTCTCTTTTTTTTCTTTTTTTTTTTTTTTTCAGTAAAGTATCACAAGCTGGTGAAAAGAAGATAGAAGAAAAAATGTCCCTTTTCTCTTATATGGCATTTACTTTTATAAAGAAGACAACAGTAATGTTTCTTAGGCTTATTCTTATGATTAGTTGAGTAGTTTCAAATTGTTCCCACTCATCAGCCAAGGTCAAGACATAGCAGTAAGCCTAGTAGTGCACAAAGAGAGTCTCAAGTAAGCTAAGATATCCACTTTTCAATCCTCCTGAAATTTTCCCATCTTCAACTTTTCCTTTTCTGAGAATTCTCAAATTCATGAGAAAGAGAAGTCTCTCATTATTTTTTCCAATGTAGACCTAATTTTTCATACCTTGACTTTCACAGTTATACTCTTTATACTTGTTAAGAGAAATCTAGATAGAGAAGCTAGAGATAGAATCAATAGATAAGGATTTTGAATCAATATTCTTGGTTGCTTCTAGCTCTGCCTGAGACATTGAGATGCATTCCCAATTCTGCTGCCTGTTGCCTTTTTTTTGCAGCTTTCTCATTAACCCATATCATTATATTTACTTGGGACACTTTAAACATTTCCCTTTATTTGCACACAGTCCTTTGGTGCAGACTGAGTCTTCATCATTACAACACAGTGAAATACATCCTTTATCCCTCTGTGAAAGCAAGGCACTAATGGAGTTTCATGTTCTCTTCTCCCACACATAAACCAAAATCTAATTCATTGCTTAGCTAGTTTTGAATGATTTCTAGCCTTAGACTTCCTCCTAAAATTTGTTAATGCTAGACCTTCCCCTAAATTTGCTCAGTGTTTAAACAATAGATTACAGGAATTGGCAAGGTAAACTGCTACTGTGTAAGAACTCAGGCTATGCATGTTCTTTGAGAAAGATTGTAATTACTGTAAGCCCAAATGATATCTTTGACGAATCCGTAATGTTCAGAAGAACAAAAGCACTCCAGATGCTCCTCTCACTGTTTAAAATATTGTGTTACTTTCAGCTGTCTAATTTTGTACAGAATAGAATAAATGTCTGCTACTGACCCGTGCTCCTGGCAAGTCTTGCACATTTGTACAGCTCATCATGGAGTATACCTATCAGGATTGCCATCTCAGTGCTATGTTTAGAGTTTAGGTATGATGCTGGGATTCAGTTGCAGCCTTATGCAACTGAAGTGAAGGCTTTAAGGAAAAGTCACGTGGTACTTCCTTTACAAAAAAAGTAGGAAGCATGAAAAATTATGATCCCAATTTTGACATCTGGTAGAGAAATGCAAGATAATTGAGATGTGGGACTTGATAGGTTCACATTTTGGTTTTTTTACATTTGAGAAACATATATCTCATAAAAATACTTTTATGAAGATCAGAGTGCATAATTGTCTGTTTCAAGAAACTGTTTCTATCTGCGCCTTGGGTGAACAGCCTCTCAATCCTAGGCAATAGCTTCTGGAGCCAGGGTGTAAAAATTATAATTTGAAGAAGCTCAGAAGACTGACAAGAAGTCATTAATATACTGTGAGAACACTGTAGAGTGAGAAGGTGTTTAAGAATTCCTGCTCTGTGGCATTGCCAGTGCTCTGTGCTATGTGCAGGCTGCCTAAGAGCAAGAGGCAGCAGCTGGTGGCAGAGCTGTAGTGTGGGAATGTGGCAAAGGGAGAGCAGCACACAAAATCCATGCTACTGTAGCAAAACTTCACAACCACAATATTCAAGTCAAGTGTCTGTGCAGGAGAAAGCAAGGAACCAGCTGGCCTCAGAATTGCCTCATCAAAGGAGAAGACTGTTAATGACAGATTATATCTTAGGAATTAAATATATTCTGTTACCTTGTCTGTCTACCTTTAAATACTTTTATTTTCTCTCCTTCATGAAATATTGTTTGCTTAAATAACTGACTTCTGTTTGCAGTAGAAGAAAACTGAGATTCACAAATGTGTAGTTTAATCTGCCTATGTATTTGGGTGGAGTCCTGAACCAGTGCTTTATCAGCTACCCAAATTACATAAATATTGTCCTGCTTGCTGCCAATCAAGTGTTGGCAGAAAGGTTACAGTTACTTTGTATGCAAAAAAGGATGAAGCTCATTTCTTTTTTGCCGTTCTATTTATTTGTAAAGATTTTTTTTATTATTAATATATTGGAAAAAAAGACTTCTGGTGAAAACAGCAAACTGGCAGAGATGGGAGAAGAATGGACCAAGGTATTAAATAAAAATAATTTAAAAATCTAAATATTATGCTAATTAAATGACAAATGGAATACTGTCAGCAACTGCTTGCTCCCTATTGTTGCAGGAAATGATAGCAGTGACTGGAATTAAAAGGAGGAAGATGCTGTAAATGAGAAGACACACAGGTGATAAAATGATTAATGTTGCATCTAAACAGTACAGGTGTCTGGCACCTCTTGAAATGCCCAAGAAATAAATGGGATATTTATTCTCCGTGACAGGAAGAGGAAAAGTTTGTACTTGATTCTCCATCTCAACAAATGAAATGTTGAGTGAATTGTTCTGTTGATTTATTATAGTGGTATCAGCTAACACTCTTATTGAAAAATTTCCCTTGGTATTTTCTGTATGAGCCACTATTTCAAGTATTTCCTCTCTAACCATGAACGTTGAAATTTAGAATACACTGCATTCAATCTGGTAAAGCAGATGGACATGAGCAACCTCTGATACAGCTAATTCTGCTCTCTCTCTCTCACATTTTGGTTTAACCCCAGCTGGCAACCAAGCACCACCCAGCCGCTCGCTCACCTTCCCCCACCCTGAGCAGGATGGGGGAGAGAATTGGAAGGATAAAAATGAGAAAACTCGTGGATTGAGATAAAGACAGTTTAATAGATAAAGCAAAAGGCACACACACACAGGCAAAGGAAAGAGAGGAATTAATTTACTAATTCCCGTGGGCAGGGAGGTGTTTAGCCATCTCCAGGAGAGCAGGGCCCCATCATGCATAATGGTGACCTGGGAAAACAAATGCCATCATTCCAAGCATCCCTCCTCCATACTTCTTTTATCAGCTTTATATGATGAGAATGATGCCATATGGTATGGAATATCCCTTTGGTCATCTGGGGTCAACTGTCCCGACTGTGTCCCCTCCCAATCTCCTGTGCATTCCCAGCCTCCTCTCCGACAGGGTGATATGAGAAGCAGAAAAGGCCTTGACTTTATGTGCTAAGCACTTCTCAGCAATAACCAACTAATCTCTGTGTCATTGACACTCCTTTCAGCACAAGCACAAAATATAAAGCCATGAAGAAAATTAGGCCCACCCTACCCAAAATCAGCACATATGTACAGCAAAATGTGAATCCAAAACCTGCACATTTTCTTATAATTTGTTTTTGTAGATTTTTGATTTAGAGGATCTTGATCTTGTTCCTCTGCTCTAGATGTTTGTTGCACCAATATATATTTAGATTTTAATATAGAACATAGTCCTCCTCCAATGACTTATTCATGTGAACAGTTTTGCTTCTGGAGCTGTTTCATCATAAATGGTCTGGAACTCAGCCACTTGGAAATTCTGCTATGGGAAGTTAATCTCCACCTCACTTTCTAAAAATTCCTATGCTTGAGAAAAATTGCATCCCTTCTTGGTTTCACTAGTCCATTTTTTAAGAACAAACAATCAAAAAACTATCACAAAATCCCTATCTGATGTACAGTTGCTTGAAATTTCACTGAGATATATTTCACAGATGTAGCTATATGTTAAACCTGCCATCCATTCATAATGTTGTAGACTCACAAAAGGTATGCATTTCCAGTTTTCTATTCAACAGCATAGAAAATTAATTTTTGTTAGAAATATTGCTGTGTAAAAATAAGTGGAAATCTTGGAATAATTAATGATACATCTGCTGATAAATCTGATGGCCTGATACATCTGCTAATAAATCTGCTGGCCTGATACATCTGCTAATGTGATTGTCATTTGCCTGTTTAGTAGACAAATATTTCAGACTATTAGTATTGCAAACAAAAGTTATTTGTATTAAGTTTGTTTAATATTTTGTGGTGAGTTTGTTTGTTTGTTTTTTAATAAGGCATCTGTTCTCTTTTTACCATGGAGGGTAATACAGAGAGTCAGGAGCTCATTTGTGTGTTCTGCAAGATTTTCTTTCTATTCATGTTCTGTGAGTTTCTTGTAGAAACAAAGGNAGGAAGGAAGGAAGGAAGTTAGTTTAGGATTTTTCTCAGAAAGGTGTATTGTATATTTTGCTCAGAACCCACCAGAATCTTTCGGAATAAAGTGGTTGAAATGCTTCATTTTGACATTCTGATATTAAAAAAAAAAAAAAAGGAAAAAAAAAAAGAAAAAAAAAAGAGGAAAGTTTGTTTTTGTTTTTATCTAGAAAACTAGTTGACTGATTGATTATAGAAGCATTTGACGAAATAGATATGTTCTTACAAAACAGTATTTTAATCCAATCATTATTTTCCAAAGACAAATCTTTCCACTCAGACATTTTAAATGACTTCTTTTTCTAATATTTAATACCATTTGTGAACTATTTTTGAGTGTCTAATGGTTTCTATACTTGCCGATATAGCAAATGCACTCTCCAGATACAACCTTTTTCTCTAACATGTATTGAAATAAGAGTATAATTGATGATGTTAATTAATTTTAATGTGATACTGATCCTTGTTATTTAAAAAGGATCTCTAACACTGCTCAATTTTTGAAGTACCATGTCACGTATTCCTTGTTTAGAACAGTCCTGTGAATATCTCTTAGTGTCATTTATACATAAGGATGATGAAATTCTCATGTTGTTATACAATTATATAATCTATAAGTAGGAAGCTCTTCATAACATTGCTGACGCTAGTCTGATTAAGTCTTATCATTAAAAACCTTTAAATACAATGTTTGACGAAGGAAACCTGTTGTGAGAAAATGACAGATGCCAACAAGGCTTTCAATCAATATCGTTGCAAAAGTTTAGTGAGCAATCCTTTCTAGAATTGTCATTTTCCCACTTTGATATTTGATATTGGTCCCCTTTCATTACTTTATTCTCCAACAGCAACCACACACCTTGATACTGTCATGGCCCACTTTTTTGTTGATAGTTATCCTGGTTGCTTTCTGTTAGCGGCAAAGTTAACTGAACCATTGCCTCCCTTCTCCAAACTTCTTCCAGTCTACTGAGCAGATGGTTTCACTATAGCTAGGTCTAACATTTTCAGCTTAAACCCCAAACATTTCAGAAAGCAAGAGTCTAACTTCTTAGCTATACTGTCTCTTTTTTTTCCTCCTTTTTTCCCTTTCTATTCACTGGTTTTAGGATGCACAAAACAGAGATGTATATTTCTGTGTATATATCATTTAGTATAGCGCTTTGTTAAAACTCTTTTTTTTATAAGTTTTCCTTTTGTATGAAGGGGGGGAGGCAATGTTTACCTATTGACATGAAAAGCAAGTGCAGTTTTTGGTGATGCTCTGATGTCTGTAGAAATCTGACTTAATTATTAGTAAATTAGTATATTAGATACTAAACTAAATCGAGTTCAGTCACAGGCTTTCTGAAAGATTTGAGCAAAGTTACATAGCCACAAATTCATCTTACCCAGGGTTACACACTCTTAATCCTTATGATTGTGATCAAAGTCTCCTGTCATAGTCCACATGGAGAGACCAGTTCTTCGAAGAGGGATAAAGTTGGCTTAGGAAGTTTCTGCAGGTTTGTCTAGACATACTCTCAAACCTTATTTTGACCGCAAGATATGCTATTAGACTGTATACAGTACTCTTTATCTAAGTAATAAATGCACATTATTCTCAAAATAAATCCAAAATAATGTGCATTATTCTCAAAATAAATCCAAAACACAGCACTATACCAGTTACCAAGAAGAAACTTAACTCTATTCCAGTGGAAAACAGAGCAATCTAGGAGTTATATGATATAAATTCTATGAGCATTTAGGTGTTGACAGGGTACTAATAATACAACTATTTAGGAGTGTTGTGGCAATTTTTCACAGTGATATTTCTGGAAAGCTGCAGAGAATTTATGAGATAGTCTTTTATCTGTATGAAATATTTAGATGTCCGTTGGTTTTTAAATCACTATTGCAAGATAGCCCCTGTAAAATGACCAATACAAATATGACCAAATCTTAGTTCTATTACCCACACCTCAGGGATAACACAATGGGAATCATAATCCCTCCATCACACATTTCACTTCAGTGCTGTGTAGAATTTACTCCATCAACTACACATACAAATCTGAAGCATGACCTTGTGGGACTGAGGTGCAGGATCATATAATTTTTTTATTATTCTTTCACTGGAAATAGTAGATTGAGAAAACTCTACAGACCTGGCAGTCAGGGACAATAATTTACTTAATCTCCCTCTCAATAATCAGCAAAGCTTGTCTTCTGGTTCATTAAAAAAAAAAAAAAATCAACAGTTAGGACTCTGAATATTAGACAACAAAGACAAGATCTGTAACCTAAAACATTTTAATTCTTTTTTTTTTAGGTTTCTGAGACATGACACATTAGTTTATGTGCTGGAATGAAAGGTTTTGGCATGAGCAGAGCATGGAGTTGAATGAGATATGGTGTCATTGCCATCTTTACTAAATTAGATAGTAATATTAAATAGTTATTTACTATTTGTGTTGGTGTAAATGGGAAGAATTTAGCCTGCAGGTGTGGCAGAGGGAACACCAAGATCAGAGGCCAAGAAAGAGAAGATGCTCCATGACACAGGAGACACTGCAGCCAGCGGAGAGCCTTAGCTAGAGCAGATTTTTTCCGGACAGGATCTGTAGCATGTGTGAGAACCCACTATGGAGCAGATATTTTTTTCCTGAAGGACTGCAGCTCATGAAGAACTGCACTGAAGGAGGGAAAAGGTGTGAGGAGAAAGGAGCAACAGAGAGGAGCCATTATGGACTGACTGGAACCCCAATTTCTTATTCCCTGCAGTGATCAAGATGACAATAGAAGAATCAGGAGAGAAGGAAAGAGGCTGAGATTAGAAAAGAGTGAAGGAAAGAATTTTGTCTTTTTCTTTTTTCCATGACTCAAATTAATAATTGTATTTTTCTTTTAAAAAGTAATATATTATATTAATGTTCCCCTGGTAGAGTCTATTTTGCCTGCAGTGCCAAATTGGTGATCTCCCCATCTTTCTCTCAATCCAGGACCGTCTCCTTCTTGTTTGTCTTATTTCCTCCTGCTGTCATGCTAGGGGAAGGTGTGAGCAAGCAGCTGGGTGGGCATTTGGTATATAATGGAGATGGTCTGGATAATTTTCTCTCAGAAGATTTTGTCTACATTTAGAAACTTCAAAGACACTTCTACCCATTTTTCCCCTCTCTCCTTTGTGTCCCACTTTTAGTTTTCAGCATGTATATATATGTTGGTGAATAAACCTACCACCAATATTACCTAAAGGCATATTTTCTAAGTTCCAGTTCTAATGCAGTTGAAGTAATACATGTAAAATGTATTCTGCTTTGGTCAGTCAGACACGCATCTGATTTGGACTGTTTTATCTTACTGCTTGAGCATACAAATTGCAAATAACTTGACTTTAACCTGTAAGAATAATAATACGTCATTAATACTGTTACCCATGTGCTTAAATACTGAAGCTTAAAAACTAAAGTAGTTTACAATTTTGGCAAATGTTTTGAGTTTAACAAGTTAGCAGGATCATAATTTTTAGAGCAGCATGTTCATGCCACTGTATGGGAGATGGTGTTAGCATTTCCTTTATAAATAATTTAAGTGATTTTAACTCTGTAAGAGAAAAAATCAGTAGTCTTACTGCATTTTAAAGAAATTATTATGTTTAATGCATCTTCCAGGCTGAAGGGAGCATATCATAAAATTTAACATTTTCCTCTAGGGGCTTTAGTAAAGAAGCTAGACATTCAGCTTTAACCAGACAATATAAAAAGGTTTCTAAATGCTACTTTAAATGGAAAGTTTGTTTAAATGTGATGCAGTTATATGCCAGGATGGGATGATTTTGGGATGTATTTCTAGAACATACACTGCAATGACTACCACTATTTGTCAAACAATGAATGATAAGAGTAATGTTACTCAGAGGATAAGAGAGAAGTCACAGGAAGGAGAGGATATTTTTTGTTACCAGATTATGCAGGAATCATGGGTGTGCATTAGGAAGGAGAAAATATATGATATCATTCCAAGACTTTAAAATAAAAAAAAAAAAACAAAAGACACTTAAACACTGATTTATTTGTGTACTAGTAAACAGTCTTACTGATTTCTTCTGAACTACGCACTTGGCTGAAGCAGACTTTTAAAGAATTCCTGGGTTGGTGCTGAGAGGGAGATGTTTTCAGCATTCTCATCAATCTTTCTTAAAGTCTGGAACCAAAAGGGAAAAAAAAATCAACAGAAAGTGAAGAATGAGTGGTTGTCTGGCAAGCAGGGTTCACCCTGGTCTATTTCTTAACAAAATGAGCTAGAAATTAGAAATACTTTAACTAGTGTAGAGACTTTCTTAAACACAGAAGGTTCTGCTGGAGTCATCTGAAGTTCAGTGATATGAGTTCTGTATTTGATTCTAAAGCCCAATTTTTCTATTTCTTACTTTCTTTCATCAAGGTGCTGCAGCAGGATTAATGGAATTAAAGTTAATATGAGAACTTGATAAACAAAGCTTGATAACTGTTGAGAAACAAAGCAGGAGTGCTTTGCAGTGGGTGAGTTACAGCTAGTCAAATGCTACCCATGTCATTTAAAAAAAATACAGTGACTACATCAGAGTTTCTAAGTTTTATCTTGAATTTTTTTTTTTTTTGGTCCCTGCATCGTCAATCACAATCATTTTACAAAATTTATGCATACAGTGTTCCAAAAGAACGGTAAACACTTCAACTAACCTTTGCATGAGGTTACTAGGCCAAAACAAAAAGCCCCGTAGTGAGCATATCTGGCCTTCACAAAACCTGAGTGATTACCACACTGTTCTAAATTTCTTATGAGAGGTTGATTTGGAGCTTTTCCCTCTCTCCTAAAGAGACACTGCAAAATCCCCTTCTTTTAAACACCCTTTGTTTTATGTTAAAGCACAGTCAGTTTTGTCCACTTGGTATGTCCATATCACTTGAAGTGATATTGTATCCAAACATTCAAATTATTCCAATCTATTGAAATCAGCATGCTCAGATAAAAGGCTTTAATTTGTAGACTTGTTGAAGAGCTCGTTAGATATTCTCAGAAAAGTTTTGCAGACCCTGTGAGGTTTGAGGTGCCAAGTTCTTGCACATGTTGCAGCTGAACCACCTGAGGAGCTAAAGGGGCAGATATGCCTTGAAGAAAATAAAGCTTCCGAGATTTTTAAAAAATTTTTCTCCCATGACACCCTATCGAGCCTTCAAAAATAGCTGCTGCTTGCTTTACTTTTTGACATTATATTCTGTCGCACTGTAATTATATCTGGAATTATAGCCTCCACAGACTTTGAAAATCTCTAACCATATTTCTTGTTTTTGAACTAATCATCCAGGTTTGGGGTTTTAATTCGACACTGCTTTTGTACATTTAGAAACATTTCTTTAATTTTTAATCATAGTACATAGAGCTGTGATTTAAGAATCTATTCCTCTTATAAGAAAGAATACATTACTGTAATGTTAATTTTCCCAGTGCACAGACTGCTTTTAAACATGAAATATAGATTTTAATAGTATTCCCTTTAACCTGATTGATGTTTCAGAAGGAGCTATCTATTCTGCACAAACTCACAAGACATGGCTTTCTCAATTTCAGAAAGTACATTCCCATCTAGTCCTGGATTTAGGAGCATGGCATCAAATTTTTAACAGTGCTCATTGCTTCTAACCTGACTTTGATTGTTACTGTTGAGACTTACATCTCTGGAGGGGGTTAGAAAAGCAATCAAATAGAAAAAAAACCCCAAAATAAAGAAGGAAAAGATAGGTTTGACCAGTAGATGGCAGTAAGAGCTAGCAAGAAGCCTGTAGGCTCAGCTCAGACCTTTAGCACATTAATCATACATACAGCAAATACCACACAGTACAAGCTGACAAGGACCTTGCTTTGCTACAATCAATCTTTATTCACCACTAGATTACAGTGGTTAGATATACTTGATTGCCTCAGATCCAGGATAAAGCTTATAAAAAACTATATATGTAATCGGCTTAAATTTTTGCTATTGTATTTTAGATATTGTTTTTATTTTAAACCGAGCTTTGGGTGAAATTGGTTTATTCTTATCTCTGCTATGTGACCAGACAGTCCATCTGTCACCTTGACTGCGAAGTTGTAATTTTAATGTTTGGCTCTGTAAATGTTTAAAGTGTCATTCTATTATTTACAAAGGGAAGTACACAGCTAATAGACTGTAGTTGAAAGAGGACTGTCTTAGCTCACTTGTCTTTATTCCAAGACTTTTACTGCAGCATGTCTGTGTTATAAGCTAAAATGGCACCACGATGGTGAAATAAATGCTGTATTGCACTGCAGGATACATTTTGTACAGCTCTATTCTCTGGTATCATTTTTAATTTCGAAAAGTCAGAATGTATCAAGGATGTTCACTTTGGAAAGTTAAAAATGCAAACATTCTCCTAACATAGACTCCACACCAGGAACTGTATATGTATATTTCAAATAAAAAGGAATAAATAGAATAATGATGCGGATTTTGTTTCCGTTTCATTATATAATGAAATAACTTATTTAGAAATGTATATTTAGGTTTGTGCAATCTTGCAGACTTGAAGTGCTTAGTTTATATAAAACTGAAGTCCATGCTATATTTCTTTATTTGTCTCTATTTGGGCAATCTATGTACTTGTGTAGCAGATCTATGATGTTTAATTTTTTAACAGCCCTTTCTCCATGAAAGAAAATTCTGTTCATTTTCTGCTTCTCATTCAGTAGAGCAAATATGCAAAACAAACAAAAAATTATAATCCTAAAATGTCTTGCCATATGTGGTGGTTTATTGTATTTTCACATAATAACATTTAAATAACATTCTGCAAGGTTAAAAAAAATACTAACATATCAAATGGAATAGAAATTATTTCTTGTATTCAGTTATAACTACAGAGGTTGATATGGGGTACAAGATAGAAAAGAATCACCTTGGAGAGAAGGTCTCTTCAAACACACACACACAGATATATATATATATACACATATATATGAATGTAATTAGAGATGGTGACAGGATAAGAATTCTTCTAGTACTTTTTCAATATTAGGAATCGCTACAGAGCATCTGGGTACCTGCCTTTGCTGTCTGATGCTGCCTTTAAAAACTCAGCTGCCACAGTTCTAATGCAGATGTACAAGTGAATAAGCATCTTCCCCCAACCCCTCCCTGGGCTACAATATTGTTTTATATTCTGCTGAAATCAGCTGGTGTGTCACACTGGCATCGAAAGAAAACAACAGGTGGTGATTTCAGATTTCCCAGGTGAGGACTGCAATCAGTTGATCAAACTGCAATTGCTTTTTGCTCTGGGGTAAACACAAATATGTATGGATTGTTCATTGTGGTGTTGTTTCAGTAGGGTCCGGTTACTTCTGACATCATCAGCTTAAAATACATCTCGTATACAGGCAGATAATGTTGTCCTTTTGCCAAGGACATTCGTGTAAGTCACAGTGTTCTGTGCATGCCTTGGCTGTAGAAGAATCATTTGCTTTAACTCTTTGAGAAATAAATAAATTTCGTGCATCGTTTGTTTTTCTTTATTCTTTTATTTATCACCTTCTCATTAAAGTTAAACAGAGCATTCCTTAAAAAAAAAAAAACAACAAAAAGCGAAAAAGCTGTGCTAATCAAGTGCCAAAGAATACTCAATAGACTTTTACTAAAAGCTGTGATTAATTAATTGCAAATATAGAATGTTTGAGAGTCTGTAATCTAATATTTTTGTTTGCTTATTTTTTTTTCTTTATTTTCCTTTTTCAAGTGATTGGTAGGCTGTGGAAAGCTCTGTCCATTTTCTTGATTAATACAGTAAAATATTACCTTTGTTTCTCCACCAGCACAAAGGTTGACATAGACAATATTGCAAAGAGAAGACAAGAATGATAAATATGTATAGCATTTCTTAGCAAAACTTTTGATGCCGGCCAGAAAAGGAGGCATGAAATGCCATCATAATATTAAAACTTTGTAAGAAAATGTTGTATTTTTTTTTTAATTTAGGGGTTTGTTTGTTTATTTTTTAAATTTGTTTTCCACTATCAGAATACCTGGAGCCTGACTCTCTTTAAGAAAATGTCCATGTCTCACTAATACCTCTCCTAAATTTATAATCACAGCTTGAAATTGGTTAGAATTGTGAAGAAGGTCAGCAGATCAGAGTGCATTTCATTAAGATCATATGAATAAAATTCATCACAGGGATCAAAATCTATTCCACCTTATTAATTCAGAATGTAATCAGATAAATATGGGCTTAGCAGCTTCTCTGTTTAACCTGAAATTCAGAAGGCTGATGTGAGTTCTTCTAGTAACTTGTTGGTATGGAGATATTTAGAATCATCTTCTTCTCCACAGCAGGTTTTGTAAAGCAGTATTATAATGTGGTAGTATCTTGCTTGGGAAAGAGGTGCTTATAATGTTAATTTAGTTCTCATTAGTATCAGAACTTTGGAGCTAGTGAGAAAATGATGCAACAAATTAATCGTGTCTGAAAAGAACAAAGGAAATAATGACCTGCAGTTCAAGCAATATCAGCACTTTTAAAAATTAGAAAGGAAGGAGACAGGTAACTCCAATCTGACAACCCACCTTGAGTATTTGGTAATGAAGGAAAATGTGGAAGAAAAGAGAGAACTGGAAGTACAAAAAGTGGAGTGGGAAGAAACAAAGCATTGACTGTAGAGAAGTGATTTTCATGTAGCATTCCAAATTAAGGAATTAATCTCAGTATTCCTCTTTATTTCAAAAAAGTAAACCAATCAACTCACTATGAAGAAAACATAAGAAATTTTTTATGACGGTTCCAGTATCAACAGTATGAAGTATATAATTATTTTATCAAAGAGAAAATATTTGAAGCTTTATTAGTCCTTCAGAGAAAATTATAAAACCTTTTTATTAAACAGACCTCCAACAGACACTTGCTGCCATAACGTCCTGTAATAACCTCATGTGATCCAATTGACAGTCCTTTATATACACAGTTCTTTGTGCTGAATGTCATTGTTAAGACAGGTAGCTTAGCAGTAGAAAATACCTTTCTCCACCTGTCTGCCAGTGTATTCATCCATCATGTGTGAAATATACTGTCTTCACTTTAGACAGAAAAATTCAGTGCAATAGTATATTGAAACTGTTGTGATTTGTTAGGTTGTTTCAAAGCTTACAGGAACAAGATACGGTATTTTGTTATTGATTATTTTTGCTTGTACACATCCAGGCTACCTACTTGCAAAAAAAATTAAGTTCTAAGTGGTATTCTCTGTGATCCAAGACAGTATGGGCTGCATGTAGGACAGAAGTGTAAAGCAGGTGGCAAAATGAATTCAGAAGATCCACTGAGTAACTGGCTTACAACTACTAGTGATGCCTCTTAGGGTTCAATAACCGGATAAGTACCATTCAGCAACTTTTTAAAGAGTTAACCTGCTCCCTCAATGAGCTTGCTGAAGATACCAAGCTGGGGGAAGCTGCTGACATTCTGGAGTATAGGTTTCACACCCAGGGTGACCTGAACAACCTGAAGAAATGAACCAATAGAAAGGTTCTGAAGATCACCAAATGTAAATGCAAAGTCCTTCACTCGGGAAGAAAGGAACCCCTGTGACAGTGCAGGATGGAGAAAAGTTGTCTGGAAAGCCACATTTCTGAAAAAGACCCAGGCTAGACAATAAATTGAAAGTCAGGAATGTGCCCTTCCAGTAAAGAAGACCAGATACACCATGGGAACAACTAGCAAGGATGAGCCCAGTAGGTCAAAGGATGTTATTATTCCCTTCTAACACTTGTGAGATTGCATTGGACTAATGATTCTGCCTTTGGGCTACCCATTCCAGGAAAGCCATTAGCATACTGGCAGGAGTACAAGGGGAGTCCACCAACATCAGGAGCTGGAGCACATGAAACATAAGATGAAGAAATTTGGTTTGTTCAGCCTGACCAAGGGAAAGCTGAAAGGGGAATCTTATTATTGTCTTCAAACCCCTAAGGAAAGAGTGTGAAGAAAAGAGAGTTAAACTATTCTCAGAATCTCACAGCAGAAGAATGAGAGGCAACAGACGCAGGTTGGAACATGGAAGATTCTCAGTAAAACAAAAAATCAAAAACCGTGCTGCATTTCCTGCAGATACTGTGGAATATCCATCCTTTGGACACACTCAGAATTTGACTAGAAAAGGTCCTAAACAATGTTTTTTAACTATATAAGTTTATAACTCTTTCTATAAGGGGTTTAAACTAGATGTCTTTTGGAGGTGCATTCTGAGTTTTAGAGAAAGAAACTGCATTTTCTGGTTCTGCATGTGAAAACTTGGGATGGTGGGAAAAAAGAGATGTTTCTTCTCTGGAAAAGAGACATCCGAGTGAAGATGGTGAGCAGTCTTCAGAGGTGGGGTTTTAGCAATGTCAGGACAATGAAGCTTTATCAAAAGTAAAAGCTAACTGTTTCTGTGAACAGAGCCAGTCTCTGCTGTACTGAAACAACATATTTATGTACAGTGACTCAGTGGGTCATAGGATATTTTGGCTTTACTTTATGATTCACTTAATGAGTTGCTTGTGAAGATCACACTTCTACATATTACTGAACTGCATTCTTAAAACTCTTTCGGTGGGTTGCTCTTGGCATCTGTAATTACTACAAATATTCTGAGAGCATTCGTGTCTTACATAAAGCAATACCATATGTACACAAATATCCTACTGTTTGATGTGCTAGGTTCAATAACAAGTAGTCTGCACATAATTCCATATGCATATACTGTTGATATCTGGGAAGCTGAAATCTCCCATAAAGATAAGAAAGATTTTGAAAAAACTGAAGTTAGGATTGCAGTATGTTGGAAAGGTACATACATGACTTTCTTTTTCCCTACCATTTTATTGCCATCAGTCATGTTTTTGGACATTATTTATGTGCCTAAAATAGGCACCCAATGTCATCTGAGATCTTTTAGGTATGCAAAATATTTACCCACAGCTCAGAGGTATGAGAGAAGACTTAGAGGACACTCATATCTTTCTGACCAGCAACTTGAAATCTAAAAGACTTCCCCATTAGTGCCTAAAGCTACTCCAGATAACTATGCTCAGGCACCTGATTCTGATCCTTCCTCTTCTGTACTTCAAATCTTATTTTAGATGTAAGTTCCTTAGAGGTTTTGGTTAGTTCTTTCAACTATTACTATTAGTCAAGGCAGTGTGAATGTCTGAGCCAGGAGATAAAGTTGCACAGCTTTCCAGTGAGATTAAGCCTGCTTTTGTCCATATTAGTTTGAAAAATCTCTAAGGCAAGAAAATGTCTTTCCATAAAACACCCTGTAGCCTGTTGTTGCTGTCAGAGCAAATGCTTCTAACAAAATGGTGGGAAATGAGACTTCAGACTTGGTGTTTAACTCAACGACGCAATAAATGTGTTTTGGAGTGTGAATACAAACTACAAGAAAAATTTGAAGCAGCAGCTTATATTGAAAGGAGAAGGTGCAAGATATACTGATACCATAGATAATAAGTCCTGTATTATGACAATAGAAAAAGAAATGAATTCCAAATAAGCCATATGCAAGTCTGGGGTATATACCCTTGTAATCAACTTGATTTTAATTTGTCTCTCAAGCTCTTAAGCTCTCAGGGGCAGAATAGCATTTAACATATGCAATAGAAGAAAAAGTACTGTGGAAAAGACAAACGTAAGTGCAAGCTGACTCTTCTATTAAGCCCTTAGGGATTTTACATATTCCTCATATATTTTCTTTCAATAACATTTGGATAAAACACAGAAAAAAATCAGGGAGAAGAAACCTAGCATTCCCTATTACAGAGCTATGTCACTTGACTTTCCCTTCCTTCTCTCCTTTTTTCTGTATTCTTATCCCTTTAAGTCCCTTGCAGTTGGATACTGTCTTTGTGAGCAGTAGTCTAGTTTTTTCTGTTTGATAAATGTTTTGAACCTGAAATTCTTTCTTTCTGGGTGATCAACGTTAGCTAGCTATAAGCTTTGTGCAAAAAATTATTTAACCATCTATGAGAAAATATGTTTATGACTGCCGTGTATCATACTGAACTCGAAGTTGGTATGTGTTGGCATACCTTTTACAAGTCTATTACAGCCAGTTCCTGAGGAAAATGGGCGAGGAGCACAAAATCCTGAATAAATGCTGTGGTGTGCTGACCTCAGCTGTCTGCAGACACCCACCCAGCTGCTCTTTCACTTCCCCTCCTCATCAGAACAAAAAGAAGACAATAAGATGAAAAAGATTTAGAGTTGAGATAAAGACAGGGAGATCACTTATTATCACTAGGGAAAAAAGAAACTGACTTAATAAAAATTTATGTAGTTTATTGCCAATTAAAATAGATTGGATAGTGAGAAACAAGGACAAAAATTAAAACAGCACATTTCCTCCCCACACACTTTATTCAGGATCAATTAGAACTTTGTTCTTCACCACTTTAACTTTTCCCTCCTCCCAGCTAAGAGGATCAAAGGGGATGGGGAACTGGGAGTTGCAGTCAGTACATAATGGTTCATATCTGTGGCTCATTATTCCTCATATTTTTTCCCAGTTCCAGTGTGGGTTTTTGCGGGGGGAAGAATGCCAGACTGACTAAACAGAGAATTTTGGCTTGAATTCAGCAGAAAAAAGAGAATGTATCACCTTTGGACAAAGGGCAGGCAACTTGGGAGGACTACAAGGATAGCATGAGTTTATGCAAGGATAAACTTAGAAGGTCCAAAGCCCAGTTAGAACTTGCTCTGGCCACTGTCATAAAAGACGATGACAAATATTTTTACAAATACATCAGCAACAAAAGCACAGCTAAGGAGTGTCTTCATCATCTACTGTCTGCTTGGGGAAACAGTGAGAAGGGATGAAGAAAAAGGTAAGAAAATTAATGCTTTCTTAGCCTCAATCTTTAAGAGCAAGACTAGTTGCCCTCAGGGTACCCAGCCCCACGAGCTGGAAGAAAGGAACAGGGAGCAGAATGAAGCTCTTATAATGCAAGGTGACATGCTACACCACTTAGACACACAAAAGTCCATGGGGACAGATGGGATCTACCCAAGAGTACTGGGGGAGCCGCAAAAAGGATCACTAAGCCACTCCCCATCATTTAGCAGCATTCCTGGTTAACTGGAGAGGTCCAGTTGACTGGAAGTCAGCAAACGTTAGATCCATCTACAGGGGTTAGGAGGAGGATTGATCTGACCTCTTCGTCTTACCTCAGTGCCAAGGAAGATCATGGAGCAGATCATCTTGAGTGCCATCACATGGCACATCCATGGCAACCAGGGGATCAGGCTCAGCCAGCAAGAGTTTATGAAAGGCTCATCCTGCTTGACCAAACTAATCTTCTTCTATGAGAGGTCTACCTACTTAGTGGCTGAGGGAAAGGCTGTGGATGTTGTCTGCCTGGACTTTACTAAAGTTTTTAACTTCGTTTCCCACAAGTTTCTCCTGGAGAAACTGTGTGCTCATGACTTGTATGGTTGTACTCTTCACTGTATGAGAAGCAGTCTAGATGGCCAGAAAAGGATCTGGGGGTGCTGGTTGACAGTCACTGGACAAAAGCCAGCAGAATGTCCAGATGGCCAAAAAGGCCAATGGCATCCTGGCCTGTATCAGGAAGAGTGTGACCAGCAGGGCCAAGGCAGGGATCACACCCCTGTAGTCAGCATTGGCAAGGCCACACCCTGAATCCTGTTTTCACTTCTGGGCCCCTCACTACAGGAAGGAAGTTGAGATGAAGGGTCGGGAGCACAAGTCCTGTGACGAGCCCTTGAGGGAGCTGGAGGTGTTTAGCCTGGAGACAAGGAGACTCAGGAAGGATCTTCTTGCGGTCTATAAATACCTGAAAGGAGGTTGTAGCCACGTGGTCTCTCCTCCCAAGTAACCAGTGACAGGATGAGAGGAAATGGCCTTAAGCTGCACCAGGGGAGGTTTAGATTGCATAGTAGGAAAAATTTCTTCATGGAACGGGTTGTTGAAAATTGGAATAAGGGCATAGTCAGGCATTTCAGGCATGATGGAATCACTGTCCCTGGAAGTGTTAAAAAGGTGTGTAGATATGGTTTAGTGGTCAACAAGACAGTGGTGGGTTAATGGTTGGACTTGATTATGTTAGAGGTCTTTTCCAACCTAAACAATTCTATGATCCTATAATTCTATATAGGATGTGGATTTCACTCTTATGTGCAGGTTCTAAATATTTCTCATGGATTCAAGGTTTAGTCCATAAATCTCTACATTCTTAGCAAATGCTACCTCACTTCAGGAACCAGATGAAGGTAGAATCCTATATTCATCACTGAAAATTATGTCTGCTTCTTGAATCTCAGTTTTTGGATCCCTTGGTGTACAAATAATAAAGTGATGGACATTTCAGAAATCCTAGCTGACAGACCTACAGTGACTTGGGAAATAACATTTTCAGTTTGCACTCCTTCAAATATACCAAGTAATGAGCTTATTCCTTCTGAAGAAAACCAATGTAATCACATACACAAGTGATTTATTCACTGTACCAAAGACCTGATGTTGCTTTCAGCAGCAAGAGTTTTACAATGCAATTCTCAATTCTCAACTTAGTTTGATTTGGTTCAACCTGAGATGACTGTAAATCCCTAGATTATTCTATAGAATATGAAATTTTGTTAAGTATTCTCTGAATATCAGAGAAAAAGATAAGATGCATAAAGATAAGATTTTTTTTCTCTGCCTTAGATATTCCTTGTGAAGTATATGAAATGTTTGTTTCAAAACACTAAGTATCTTTCTAAGGGCTAAAGTAAAACTCCATCTGTCATTGCCTCTTCTGATATTAAGAGTTTATTTAGACACTTCCTAAGGGCTTTTCTATACAGATACATCCAGACACATTTATGCAGTATTTCTACATGATTAAGGAGCTGATTCTCTACAAATTTGTGCCTACTTTGTCCTTCTCTCTACCCTCCCAGTGTTCAGGCTGCCTTTTATGCTACTATGTACTCTTTGACAGTTGATGCAACTTAACCTGCAAAACAAGTTATTCCCCCCAAAATGACAGCCCAATTATAACTCCAAAAGTTGAAACTCATAAAATATAGGTAGTTCTGGATGTGAATGTGTTTTCTCCATAATGCTTTCCTTTTTTTATGAACAACTTTGATTTAAAGTCTACCATTTCTGCAAGTATCAGCTATAACTTTCTCATCTGAAAAATAGCTGACAAATTAGCAGTTAAAGTGTCATATACTTCAGAGAACACATGGCACTTATTAAAATTCATAAGAACTTCACAGTGGTCACAGATCATGTGTCTTTCATCTATGCAGTGCTCTGCACAATTTTAGTCAGACATTAAGAGAAGCATTTCTTCATTCCTCTCCACTCAGAGCATATGCTTTCTACCTAACTTCTGGAAAGTGATCCTGTATAGGCTACTGTGTCTCATTGGAAAGCTCAGTGGGGACATGAGGCAAAAATTGAACCTGTAGCATGCTCTGAGTTCTTAATGAACTAGCAGGAACAGCCTGTGTGCTTATCAAAGTGTGATGTTTTCTCTTCCCGGCTTAATCAATTTGTGTGTTAATGTTCCTTGCTGACCTGCCAACCTAGCATCTGTCTGGTACACTCACCTTCCATTGCAATAATCTAATCTATAAGTACAAAAGTATAAAAGGCTGGTGAAAGCCTGACACAAAAGGAATTTATATTAGATTTTTACACAACGTAAAAGTAAAATAGCAGCAGCTGAGAGAGCAGGCCAAAGAATACTGCATCAGTAAAAAGCTTCTATTTAGTATTCTGCAGTGTTCTACCACAGTTGATACCTCCTTTGTGGTTTATAAATCTGCTCACATTAGGTCTGTCTGGTGTCATGTGTGTAATAGATTAATAATTTTTTAGCTTCACAGACCTTTTTCTTACATCATATAACTATGTCCAGGAGGAATACTTCATTGCCAGTTTCATCTATGTAAGGTAAATTTGGAGACAGGGGGCTTTACTGCTGAAAATATTAATTTCTCTCTTGAAAGCGGTAGGAAAAGCAGATACCAGTATTTCTTTTAGTAATTTTTGTTGTTGTTGTTGTTGTTTTTAGCGTATGACTAATGATGCTCTCATGCTTTTTGTTTATCTGAAAATATTTGGGTGAGCGTATTGCATCAGCAAGAATATTAACACTTCAAAGTCACCAGTGAATCTCCTAAAAAGGATGTTTTCTTCTGATTTCTGCAGTCTGCTTTAGTAACATTCCTATTGTGCATAGTTTCATTATTTATTTTTGAGATTTTCCCTAACATATTCCACAATTATTATCAAATTCAGAATGAATTGAATTGACATGAATACATATCGCTCATTTACAAGCATTGTCTTCTTCTTCTTCTTCTTCTTCTTCTTCTTCTTCTTCTTCTTCTTCTTCTTCTTCTTCTTNGACCGGGATCCTCCGCCCCCTCCCTCCCACCGGGGCCGGGATCCTCGCCCCCTCCCTCGCTCCCTCCCCATTTTAGTGTCTGCCTACTAACTGTCTTCTCTTTGGTGGCATTACAATATTTTTACTCCTAGAAGATCTTCTTATGTTTAGATATACCAACCCTGGTTTCCACTTCTTTTTTTTTCGTTTGTTTCATAGAAAATCCATTTGCTGCCGTTCTTAAATTGATATTTAATTTGCCTCTTAGCATCTCATTTCTTTCTATGGTATTTACATTTTTAATTGCTGCCTTCACTTTAGAACTGACACAGGATTGGATTTTAGGGAAATTAGCATACATATATGCTCTATTTTCTATTAAAATTAATCTCTATTTCTTTTTCCCTACAAATAGAAAAAGATAAGGCCTGTAGGAAAAGGGCTAACAGCCATTGTCTTTTAGATATAATTTTAATATGCATTTGTGAACCAGCTTGTGAAAATAATTATTGGGTGAACTAATAAAGCGAATTCAGGAAAATATAACCAACAACACATTCCTGTATTGGGCCGCCATGTTGCACATTGTGGCATAATTAAGTGACATTGTGTTTTTGCTTTATCTCCTGAAAAAGAAACTATAGCAGGAAAATCAGTCAGTCATCAGAAAGGAACTTTCTTTTTTTCTCATAATGTTTGTATTTTTTTTTCTAAATATGCATGCTAATTTTAAAAAAAATTATAAGACGTATAATCTTTCTTTGCAGGACTTCACAATTAAATACAGAGAAGTTATGCTAAATCCGTAATGTCTATTAGCTGTACTCTGAACCCTAACTGGACTTTTATTAAGGAGCAATTAAGGAAAGATTAGAGGGAATAAAATGTGAGAGATGATGTGGCTAAAAGTATTTGACCCTCTTCCACAGAAATGCAAAAGCTATCTGAGGACAAAAAGTTGCTGAGCAACCTAGGAAAAAGGATTTATTGTTATCTAAAGATAAAGACTTAGGGAATCCCACAGCAATTATTTTTGAAGCAAACTGAAACTGAATTGTCAAAGAGGTCAATACTGATAAAGCCCCACATTAGTTGTGCATAATTTTACTGATGTTGACAGTCAATATCAAAGGAAATTTTCCTATTAGTAGAATTTTCCCATTTTATGTCTATGAGTATATCATTCATGTAGCCAAAGTTTGTCCTCTCTGAATATACTTCTAGCTGCAACTCTTAAATATATAATAGATAAATATTTATAGGTTAGGCATTTCATCTTTTTTTAAGAAAGAGTTGCAAAATTATATTCCTCCTAGCAATGGTAAACTGTTCCATGTTTTAATACCAGCCATAAATTTAACAAAATAAGCAAAATAACATCACAGAGAGGAAAGTATTTATCATCTACCAAGTCTCACCAAAAAACCTAACACTGGAACTCTGTAAAACATCTAGACCAAAATCCTGCTTGGAGCATGGATATGTTTGTGTTATGCAAGGTTGCTTAAAGCCACGCCTTGTTCAGTTCTGAAAATCTCTAGGTAAACTTCTCTTAATGTTTATTCTTTTTGTTTTGCTTACACGTGTATTACAATTTCAATGGTCACAAATACGACCGTTGTCTCTCCTCCTTTTATTGTGCTACTCTGAGAAGAATCTGGCTCAGTATCTTTCTGAAATGAACACCCAAAGTGGGATCTGATTTTTTTCCTAGTCTGTCTCCCTATGTATGATGCTTGAGACAAACCCCTCTCACCTTACTTTCTCAGCACTGATGACATTCTTTCTTGTATTCTCCCTGATTTATTTTCCCCTAATTCCTACTTCTTTGCTTATCCATGGGCTAACTTAATGTCATCATCTAGTACTCCAAAGGATAAAGTAAAACCTCCCAATAATTCAAAAAAAGCCCTATGCAGGCAGGTCTATGGCAAATTGATCATCTGTTAAATCATTTTAAGGTTCAAAATACTGTGTGTCTATGCATTACCTAGACCACAGGAAATATGCTGTTGCCTGAACTAAGACATAGGGAAGGTAAGAGCTACCTGTTTTAGAGTAGGAATTCAGACAAAACAAGCCATCCAAGGAGGAAAAAAAAAAAATTAAATAGGAAGACAGATTTTGCAGATCCATTGCCTTTATTGAGGAGAGCAGAAATGTCTAAGCCAAGGTTTCCTTGTTCTCATTTTATTCACATATAAAATGCAGTATAGTAGAAGAAAAGCTGAGTGATATCATTCATTTGGTAAGCAAATTGACATGAAGAAGATATCATGAACACCAGAACAAGAGAAAACAGAACAATAGAAAATACACCTTAGACTCAATCTAAATGATGCTCAGGCAACCTCTCACAGGTAATATTCTAAAAGTCTGTGTAGGTGGTATTTACCTCTGGAATATTTCCTAAACATGAAGAACAGGGAGTGATTCTTGTTTCTTAAAATCAACCTGAAAGCCTTTTTAAAATGTAATCTCCTGTGCATGAAATTAATAGTATGTTAACAGATAGAGGAGTTGAAAAGTGCATGAATTTTATTTTGGGAGTAACAGTTTTTTTAAATTTATTGGAAGTAATATTCATCTTAACTCATGTAACTGCTTGTTAGGAATGCAGTTTGTGGGTGACATTAATAATGCAAATAGCCAAACCAGCCTTTGATATGCAGGCATTCAAACTTCTTGCTTCACTGCACCCAGTTCAATAGGAATATTATTCATAAAGAAGCTCTGAGCAATTTCGTATTTTAAAGCACAAAAATGAGACATCTTTCAACTGTGTAGTTACTATCCATTAATCTTTAGACTTCCTTGAATTGTGAAAAAGTTAAATAGTGACTTTTTTGCTCTTTACTGTTGGAAAAACTGTAAAATAACTAATAATAAAAACAACTTATTAACAACAAATATTTGCATCTATCATGAAAAAATTCAGTAATTCCAGTTCTTAAGTTATTTTCCTATATTTTAAGTGGTAAATGTCTGCATTTTAAAATAAAAATAGAATAAACTTTATTTCTGGTTTCTAAAGCAAAGAAGGTTTTTCATTTTCCCCTTTTTAAAGTTTTCAATGGATCACAATATTATTTTGTTGACATCACTAAGTTGAACAGTGACTTATGAAACACAAATGTTGCAAAATGTTCCCATTTACCTAAGTTTTCATGATCTTCTGAAAAAGTCTTGATTATCTTGTTTTTATTCTTCAAATTGTTACTGAAGTTGGGGAAATTATAACTGTGAGATGACTTTTAGAATAAAATAAAATTCGTAGTGAAATTCATCCATGTCTTTCTTCCAGCCAAAATCTGTTGCTTGCCCTATGAGCACATCTCGTCCGCCTGTGAAGAAGAGGAGATATAAAATAATTCATTAGATCAAATATGACTAAAATCAAAGAAATGGTCTTCAGTTAGAGACATGTAGACTAACACACTATACACATGATTTCCCCATATTTTATTTTGAAGGCAAAGTAGCACAGAAACCTCTCCAGCGAGAGAGGAGACATCAGTTTTCCTTGCTATCTCTTTAGGTATCAGGCAAGAGGCTGATACATGAAAATTATCTGCTGGTTTTTTCAACTATCAAATTTCTATAAAACATACATATTTCTAGAAAAGTTAGTCTCCTTGTGATCCTGTTTTGAAAAAATATATATAATATCTGGGAACTTTCTTCCTCACAGATTACACTACAATCTTGATATTGTCAGGTTTTCTTCTCTTGTAAACTCTTTGCAGACTTACTGGTTTTATCTGCCTGAGATATCATAGCCAATATTTTCACCAAATTACAGAAGATGATTTCTAAGTTTTTATAAAGTCTAGTTAAAAATAGAATTAATTTTTTTATCACATTATTCCATTAAAAAAAAAAAGTAGTCCTCAACAAAGAAATAATTTACTTCTTTTTAAGATTGCTTTACCCATAAAAATGTAATTTAGAAGGGAAGATAAAAATAACTCTTAACCTAGTAGGTAAATAATCTTACAGGTCTTACTGCATATGGTTCATTACTTTAAGAGACGGAAAATGGTTTAAAGCACATGAGAACAAGAAATTGACCATTTATGGCAACAGACAAATTGTAGTTTATCTCTGCAGAGAATGTTCTCCCTTAATCCTATTTTCAACTCTGACTTAATCAGGGAGTATATCAGTTGTTTCTGCAATGAAAAGATGCCTGCTTTCCATATCACAATCACATCATGACCTAATACCATCTCATGGAACCATCCCTTAGATGTGCAGGATCCTATATTCCATTATGAAACCTTCTCAGTTAAGAAGGCTGAATGTGAAAGAGGGTAAGATGAGAAATACAAATGAGATTCAAGCCTAACAAGTTTCCAGAATACTGTTTTTCTGTGATTAGATAGATAAAAGCTTGCCTACTTGTAATGTCATACAGAGAGTATATGACCCTATCTTCACTCATGAACAAAATTGGGCTCCAGTTATCTCTTATGAAATTCTGTAGGCTGAGATCTTGCTCCATTTTCCATGCTAGCACTACAATGTTCTAGTTTCCCTTTTAATTTTTTTTATATAAATAGCCATTTGTATGTAAGCAAAGGAGAAGGAGTGTTTTAGATTTTCAAATACTATGTGACTACCGAGACTTGGAAAAGTGTTGTAAAAGGCAGTCCAAAAAAACAAATCTTTGATATTGCTAAATCAATGCTGTGCTTGAGTCACCTTCAGCATTTTTAAAGGCTCCCACTCACACAACTCCTCCCTTCCCAAAACAATGGCATCAATATTTAGAGACCATAGGATGACTGCCTTCAATGTTTGTGAATGCTGTCCTCTGGAAAAAGATACCTCAGAATGAAGCTCTTTAGTTAAGACCGCATCCGAATCTGAGATTCTGAGAAAAATGCTCTATGTGTAAAGTTTATGTATTTTTAATAGACTGATCATTAAAATTTCAAACCTGTTTCATTATTGTACTGCATGAGTATTGTATCTAAAAAATTCTGAGTCCTGCTTAATTGATGATTGTCCTGTACATGGACCAAATAAACCTAGTTTCCTTGGCTTTGTTATTTGCCTTGCAGTTGAAAAGGAAAAAGTTATTAAGATGACTGAAACTGAGGCCCTTGCAAAAAATCTTCCACTTTCCATTAACTATGCAGGATTTTACTGTAAGCATTTTTCTTTATATCCACTTAGATGGCTAAATGTGGTCTAGCGCAAACCATATCAGTATGTTTCCCCAAAATGGATGCAGCCATGCCAAAGAGCAGCTAATGTCATTCCCAATTGCAGATTGCTTATAGGTTCAATGGCATCTTGGGGGTGGGGTGGGGGTAAAATTTATTTAAGCGTTCTGACTTCATCTTTTTTCATGTGTCTAATCTTGGGTCTATTCCAAAAATAACCTTATTCTTTGTAGGTTCAATTGCATATATTTCTATTTTAGCAATGGAAAAAAATTAAAACTGTTTTTTGTAGTATTAAGCATAAGCAAATTGCACCCAGGAATTTCTGCTCCATTGTGATTAAAACTAATTTGAACTGTTACAAATAAATGTTTTCAGTACGTGGGCATGCGTATCTCTCTTGCTTTTTCTGGGTTTTGTTTGAGGCCTTTGCCTCAGCACCTACCACGAAAAAATCTATAATCTCATTCGAGATCTCCATTTATGGTCACTATAGCCTCATAAGAATTGTTAGAGATTAACATTTTGACTTAGTAAGAAACTCTCTAAGTGGTAGCACATTGCTTAGAGCACTATAGCCAGGGTTCCAATTTCTGCTTCTGAGTCACTGTAATAGAAGGAATAAGTAATATCTGTTCAGGTCACAAAGGCCCGACATACAGTTTTAACTGCTTCTGCATTTCCAAACCCTGGTCATCTACAGAAGTTATAGTGCCCAAATCTTTTCCTGGTGTTAGCAACCTGAGCAGAAAAAAACATGTCACAACTATCATAGAGCCTGCTTTCTTTACACTATGGCTATTTTCTTGCCTAACCAGGAAATCAGGATAACTCATAAAATGTTTATGTAAGGATAATTCAAGTAACAACATCTTTGAAGTTCAGCCATCACTGTTGGGCTTAAGTAAGTCCACAGTCTGTGAACTGCTTGTGTTAATAAAGCCAAGTCATTAATTACACTGTCTGTATGAGGGGTTTCCAATTAAATCCACACTATATTTTCTGCATTAATGGCATTAACTTTGAAAGCTGACTATTTAGCTAGGGGGTGGGGGCTGGGGGAGGGGGATTCATCTGAGTGAGATAATGGAAACCCAACTGACTGGACTTAACCTACAGCAGATGGATTTATACATTCCTATCTTCACATTTTTCATGTCTAATTTCTTTTGAAGTGTCTAATACATATCTGAAGTGACTTTGGCACTAGGGGTAGGAAACCTGATTGGTTTGAGTACTTTGATCCTAGATGTACGTATCAACTGATTAAACTGACAACTATTCAATATATATTTCTTCAATTTACTTAAAATATTGAACAATATTTCAAAACCATGTTTGAGAATATGAACCCTGGAGTTTTATTTGTCCTCTATTGCCTTTAAAACTTTTCAGAAATGTCTGAGCTAGCTGTATCTCTAAACTTCAGAGTAACTACAGTGGAATAGAGTTCCTCCAACTTGTTTATGAAGTCTTCCTAATGTAGTCTGGTGGCCTAAAAGAGAGCAGCATTAAGTGCGCAAAAGCATTTCCAAGCTAGGAAAAGTCTTTAACTCCTTTCTTTTAGACTCACCCTGTCCTAGGAAATTGCAAATATTTGGTGTAAGAGAAATTCTATCTTTATTACTATATATTATATAGCAACTGAACCTCTTCAGCTAGGACATAATAAATATGTGCTAGCTCTATGATTAAAAACAGCAATATAATCACTGCAGCAAATAAGGATCCTGGTGATAGGGGAACAGAAAAGTGGAAACAGTTCACCGTAGAGAATAGAGAACTTGTAAACAAGTAAGTTATTTGTTAACCAACTCAAGATCATTGATAATAGTTAAGCGTAGATTGTGATGCAGGTTGCACACAGTATCCACTGAAAACATTTTAGGTCTGTGGTGATTTGACCCTGTTTGCATGCCAGCTGCCCACCAAAGCCACTCTAACAATCCCCTCCTCTGCTGGACAGGGGAAAGAAAATATAAGTAAAGGCTCGTGGCTTGAGATAAGGGCAGAGAGAGAGATCACTCACCAATTACCATCACAAACAAACTTAAAGACTTAACTCAGAGAAATTTGTTCAATTTATTTACAATCAAATCAAAGTAGGATACTGAAAAATAGAAAACAAATTGTAAAACCACCTTTCCTCCAACTCTCCCTTCTTCTTGGGTTCAGCTTCACTCCTGATTTTCTCTCCCTCCTGCCCTCAGTGGTGCAGGGGGATGAGGAGTGGGGATTGCAGTCAGTTCATCCCACATTGTCTCTGCTGCCCCTTCTTTCTCAGGAAGAGGGCTCCTCACACTCTTTCCCTGCATCATCTGTGGGGTCCCTCCCACAGGTGATAGTCCTCCATGAACTCTATGAGTTGTTCCCATTGGCTACAGTTCTTTATTAATTAGTCCAGCATGAGTCCCTTGCATGGGATGCAGTCCTTCAGGAGCACACTCCTTCAGCATGGTCCCCACAGTCTCACAAGTACTGCCAGAAAACCTTCTACAGCATGGGCTCCTCTCCTCAGGAGGCCACAGGTTTTGCCAGGAGCCTTCTCCAGCATAGTCTTCCCACAGGTCACAGCACACTTTGAGCATCCATCTGCTCTGGTCCGAGGTCCTGCAGGGGCTGCAGGTGGATATCTGCTTCCCCATGGACCTCCATGGGTTGCATGGGACAGCTTGCCTCACCATGATCTTCACCATGGGCTGGAGAGGAGTCTCAGTTCCAGTGCCTGGAGCACCTCCTGCTTCTCTTTATGCACTGACTTTGATGACTGCAGGGTTGTTTCTCTCTCATATTCTCCCTCCTCTTTCCTCTGACTGAAATTGCCCCTGCACAGGGACTTCTTTCCCATTTTTAATTCTGTAGTGCCAGGGGCACTGCCAGCGTTACTGATGGACTCGTCCTTGGCCAGCAGTGAATCCAACTTGATGCTGGCTGGCATTAGCTCTGTGGGACACAGTTCCAGCAGTTCCTTACAGGAGCTACCCCTGTACTCCCCCACTACTGAAACCTTGCACATAAACCCAATACAATGTTAATCATAACAGCATTTTTCTATGACATATAACTGTGTGAATGAGCTGTAAATAGCTGCATTATTGAATAATCTATTTTTTTTCATTAGGCTGTTGGCTTTTAATTTTGTTCTGTTGGATTTTTCCTCCTTTTTTGAGGGAAAAAGTGACAGCCTTGAAAATATTTTTAGACTCTCTTCGATTCCCAAGTAGGAAGAAGGATTATAAGACACAGAGCCAAATTACTTGAATCCTCTACTTTTAAAATGCCTATCTAGTCTGTAGGATAGATTGCACTAAATAATAGCACATGTTTACATAGGTGAGGGCATGTACCTGAGAAAAGAATCCGAGTGTCTGAATTTGATCTTGTCTTTCATATTTTTTCCTGTTACTCTATGTCTTGTGTGTATGAATGGAAATAAATGGCTGAAATTGAGATGAAAGCCAGAATCTTAAACAAAACACAGGGATGTCATTCTCTTTTAACTCCTGCAACACTGTAGAGTATGTTACCGTGTTGATGTTTACGGTAATATTTGCAAATGGTTAATTTTTTGTCTCAACTGTTTGCTCTTGACAGTTGAACAATCAGACAAATAGTATGCAGTTTTTCATCCACTGACATTTTTCTTCTGGCTCTCTAAGAACTTCAGATAAAAGAATATATTTTCACTTTCACAAAAAATGACAGAAACTCACACTGTGCTTATAGATAATGAACACAAATATTTTTTAAAGCAGTACATGAGGAACTGCTTTTCTGAGGCTTCTGTTTCAGCCAATGCATTATAAATAGTTTCAGACCCCACCTCAGAGTAAATGCACTGCAGATTGAGTCTCTAGCCATAAAGCTGTTAAAAAGCCCACCAAAACCCCTTTTGTTTTAGCCATCAAAAAACTAAGAATGGTAAGAGGCTACCCGATCCCATGTAAGTATCATAAGAGCAATATAATTGGACAGATAGTCCAATATTAATCTTGAACAGCTCTATGAAGCCAGTCCCTTTTTAGCAGATTAAGTCTAACATAAATAAGTATCACAATTTGATTTCGAAAAAGGCAATAAAATGAGGACTTAGGCTGTATGTCCTTCTCAAAGAAGTTCTGCCTGTAAGCATAGTGAACTGTTGACTTTTCACAGTTGATAGCTACACATATTTTGAGTTCTTACTATAGCATTTTCATGATTGAAATGAAGTATCTTAAAAAGGGAGCACGGCTTTAGTCTTTCCTTACACGATCAGCTGAAATTGCATTGCTCTCAGTTGAGATATTGTCTGATTTTCAAAAAAAACTTTTTCTGTTACTTCTCTGACTTTTCCAGGGATTTTCAAAGCAATTTTTTTACTTCCTGCAAAGAAAAATAATGCCTGGAATCCAGAAACTCAGTGAAATATGAAAAAGGAAAACTGGGCATTCCTCCATTTTTCTTCCCTAAAAATATTGTCCTAAAAAAATGTATCTTGTATTATTTTATCTTTTCTTTCTTCTTCTTCTTCTCACCATAAGACTGAGAAGATTCTATTGGGGTTTTTTTTAACTTTGAAGAGAAAACATGGGAAAATAAGCAAGGCCAATAGGACGTGAACATCCTCTCCCACCTTTGTCTTAATTTCTTGGTCCTAAACAAGTCTGACTGTCTTAGAGCATGTATCTAAATGAACAGATGCAGGCAGAATCAAGATCATCTGCCCACAACTTCATTCAAAGCTGTCTGAACTGCTTGTATGTGTGAAACTTATTAGTGCAGCTTACAAATGGTATTTCTTCCTGACTGATAGGAAGCTCTGCCCTGACTGGCTTGGTACATGCACAGGGTTCAAGGATATGTGCTCTTATCCATCTCCTTGCATTCAACAGGCTTTGATTTCTCCTGGTTCATCCAGTAGAAATTATCTGCACTGTTTCAAGACTGACTTCAGTTTTTAATTAACATGAATGACCAGCCTTGTGCATATTTAGGTGTTTAAAAACTCCTTTGAGAAGCCATAATTAAAAAATTGCAAATTATTTTCACAGGAAGAGGAGTGTGTGTGGGGGAATTAAACCAGGTCTTTGCACCAGCATACTGATCATTTTTCATGTCAGTGCAGTTTTTTGTGTGTGTTTGTTTAATTGTGATTGCCTGTGTTTGACATTGCAATAAGGAAAATTGAAATTAAATCTTCAATTAAAGAAAATTCAAGCAGAAATTGATTTTTTTTCCTTTAATTAACCTATTCCTTAGGAAAATATGGCCTTTGCAAATCAAACACAACAGGATTTGAAGAGAATCAAAAGACAGTAAATGTTGCCTTTTCATGGCTATAATTTTTCATGGCTAGAATTTTCCAAACTGTTGGTGCACACTTGAACTTGCCTGGGAAGGAGGAAGTAGATTAATTTGCTATCAGTTTTTTTACAGAGTATTTGGCTTTATACTGTTCACTAAACAGGGCAATTACAACACCAGTCTTTACAAGAAGCACATGATGTAAGTCTATTTAGAAAATGCTTGTTTCAACATTAATATTTAAAATAAATATTAATGATCTCCAGTGAATAGATTTTTTTTATTTTCCCTTTTAAATCTTGCCAATAATTTTCAACACGTACATCAAGGGGACTTTAATGCACCTGTAATATTTCAAGCCCAGAAGATATTGCAAAACTCATTTATTTTTGCTTTAAATATCTAGCTATTAGGCATAATAAATTAAATGCAGAAATTAAACATTAAATTGACAGTTTTAATCATCTAGGTACAAAAGGAGAACAAACAGTTTGCTGCAGTTCTTGCATGTGGGAATGTAATTCTTCTATATGACACATCCCCTGAAGGGCCTCTGGGAAATTCCATCTTGCTGTGCTACAAATGAAATGTCTTCTTGTAGTATACTCCACCATACTTCAGCAGCAGGCATCTTCCCAATGTCCTTCAAAATACAAAGAGCTGCAGCAATGATGTGCCCGAGGGGAATCCTGGGAAGCTCTTGTTAAAATTCCATCAACAAATTAAGTGGAAGCTTGGAGTGACTTTCCATCTTCTGATGCAAATTGCAGGTTCATGCAGAATGTGAAACCATCTCTTTCAGAGATAAATTATTTCTAGAGTTTTAATGCAATTACCTTGGAAGAGCAAATATTTTGCCTGTTGGACAGGGCTGCACTGCACCAAAGGGAGGTTAAAATACCTGTCTCAGGCTTTCTTACATTCTCTTAATATTCTTGATACCATAGCTGTTGGATATTATAAATTTTTTTGTAATATCATTGAAATTTTTCTTTCTCTCTTTAATAAGCTCTTTAATAATTGTGGTCAATAAAATAAATTTCATTGAAATTGATTAACTAGCTTGTGCATTCTTGTAACGCCTTTGAACTACTAGCACACATATTTTAACCTAAAAACAAACAACAACAAGCAAAAGAATTAGTTCTATAGCAACATAAGATAGTCACCTTATGTTCCCAGTTGTTATGGGGAAATAGAGTACATAAGAGTTCATTATGTCTTTGAAATGACAAATATAGTAGCCAATGTTTTTAGGATTAGGAATTCTTTTGAGAGAAGGACAATAATGGTGACTATTTTTTCCTAATCTGTATTGCACTTAAATTTAAATTTATTTTGTAGATTATCATATATTCCATCAGGTTAATGCAGACAGATGATTATAAAATACACTTACTGAAACATCTTTTTTTTATTTTGTGGGAAAAAAAAAAAGGAAAAAATAAAAAGAAAATCTAATTAATTTCCAGAGTTCTAAGGAAAAGGAAACATTTTTGAAGAGTTTTGTATAGTTGTAACCATAAGGAAAAGAATATTTTACATGACAATGGAAAAATTACATCTAATGAAATCACTGTGGTCAGAAGTAATCTCTGGAAATTGTGTGACATATTCTCACCGCTCAGAGCAGGGTCAACACATATGCAGTTTGGTCTTGAATATATATGACATCTTTGTAGCACCCTTCCTCATCAGATATTTAAACAAATAATATCCATCAGTCCTTCTGTCCTCAGAGCCTTCCCCAGGACTAATAGACCAAACTCTTTCCTCCTTTCTTCATACAAAAAAAATCTTCCAGCTCTTGTTCATCTTCATGGCCCTTTCCTGGATGCACCATAGTATGTCCATCTTTTGCTTCTGCTGGTGAGGACAGAATTGGACCCCATATTCCAATTGTATCCCACCAGTGCTGAGTAGAGGGGAAGGATTATCTCCCTCAGCCTTCTGGCAATGCTTTTCACAATCCAGCCCAGAAGGCTATTGGAACTCTTTTCTGCAGGAACACATTGGTGCCTCATGGGCATCTTGGTGTCCACCTGGAGATCTGGGCCTTCTCTGGAAAGCTGCTTCCCATACAGTTTGTCTCTAGCCTGTATTGGTACACAGGGTTGTTTTCTAATGGCAGGGCTATTCCCACTGTTGAACTTAATGAGATTCCTATTGGTCCATTTCTTCACTCTGTCCAGGTCCCTCTGGATGGCAACCTGCCTGTTTGGTATGTCAGTCAGTACTGAGTTTTGTGCTGCCTGGAAACTTGCTGAGAGTGTATTTTGGCACCCTGCCATCTCGGTCATTCATTAATGAAGGTGTTCAACATTGCTGAACACAGGGTTCGTCCCTGGGAAACACCAGCAGTGACTGGCCTCCAGATGGAGTTCATGCCACTGATTACAATGGTCTGAGCCCACAAGTTCAGGTAGTTTTTAGTGCACCTCACTGTCCATTTGTTGGTGTTTTGTGTGAGACAATGTCAAAAGCCTTGCTCAATTGAAAAAAACAGGCAGGGGTCCCCACATACTGGTTTTGCTTGCAACTGAGTTAATTTTCTTCACAATAGTCCTCGTGGTGCTGTATTTTTTTAACTAAAGTTTAAATGATGCTTTAGCTATTGCTGTGCAGTTCTTTCACAGTGTCAAGGACTTCTCTATTTCTCATTCTGCTCCCTCAGCAAGTAGATTGGGACCGCACAAGAAATTGAGACAGCAGATCCAAATTGACCAAAGAGATATTTCATGCCATAAGACGTTGTGCTTAGCAATAAAACTGGGAAGGCACTGGCAGAAAGGGAGTTTTTCTAAAATGGCCGTGGCTCTGTGAC
>VWZW01002314.1:590115-691665 GCA_013397115.1 Edolisoma coerulescens | reverse complement strand
AAGGTTACAATTGCTGTCATCAGTTTTAAGAGACAATAACTTTGCTGTATTACCATGGCACAAAGAGTCACAGAAACACAGGGCTGGAAGAATTCTAATGAAACTACTTATCCCAAATATGCACAAGGCAGGATAAAATATAGTTATAGTAATCCTGCTGATTTTGCCTTGCGTATTTTAAAAGACTTCTACTGAAGCCTATTCTACAGAAATAAAATAATTCATCACAGCCTTTAGCAGATCTGGTTGAAGTGGGGCTATAATAGTTTGCCTGTAATAAGATAGGAGTCCTAAGCACTAGAAATATTAGAAATTATGTGATAAACTATCTCCTCGACTAAAAACACTGTTGAAATATCTTTTTACAGACATAGTTAAAAGAACTACAAAAAGAAATCCAGCTGATGTCAATCAATAGACTCCTATTGACTGCGATAGAAGTAAATCTATTTAAAGAAGCTGACGCCCTGGCTCCAAATTTTGTAGCTCAAACTCACCATAAAACAGAGAGGAGACATTTAAGGAGTCAAACAACACACAAAATTAAATTGATCTGCAAATGTGGAGTATTTATCACCATAAATTAATTTGTCAGCACATACTGGCTTTTAAAGCAATTTCAATAACTTCATTTAACAGTGAAGGAACTGAAGTGTCAGTCAACTGTAGTTTGTATGTTTTACCCTTCAGCATCCCCCATGTAAATGACTAAAAATAGGTTTTTTAATGGAAAGCCTGCAAAATCCCTGAAACAACAGCAGAACAAATTCAGCTGCAGTAAGACAGCATAAAGCAAATTTACTAGAATAATATGGAGGCAGGTCATCATCACAAGTGTAGTAACATTTTAAGTAACGGGATATCTGCTCCCTGGGCACACTGCAATTAGAATGAGTTCACAACAAACGTGTTCATTAAACTGAATCTGCTCGCAACGAAAATGTAAAAAGAACCATCAGAGAGATTACTTCTTGTAGTTTCCTTTGTTTGTCTTTTCCTCTTCTTCCCCCTCTTTTCTTCTGTATTTGAAAGGGAGATATTTTTCTTTTATAGACACCCACTTGAGATGCTAATTACAGTCCTTTTATTGATTTTTCCTACATAAGCTTCATATGGAAATTTGTGTTTCTTCTATTAACGTTCATTTTGCTTATTCATTGGACTAGATTATAGGAAAAAGCATATGACTTAACTGTAAATATCTCGTGTTTGGTTTTTGTGGTGGCTGCCTTTTTGTCACCTATATGAGTGATGTTTTCTTCTAGTCGCATGATAGAGTTTTATTATACTGAGACTAAAAAACGTGTCACAGGCATTTAAAATCTGTTTAGAGGATCTGATTAATCTAAGAGGGGAGCAGATGAGCTCTCCTTTCTTTCTCTTTCTCTCCCTCTCCCTTCCTCTGCTCTATTTCCTCACTCACTAGTGGCTTTTATTATGGCAATTTATCTAGATCTAGCAGAGCTGAAGGGGAATATAGAGGAAGAAGTGCCTTCCTATGTAGTTAGTAGTTACTCTATGACATGAATTGTTGTTTCAGGTTACAGAAAGAGTGATGAAGATAATACAGTTTCTAGTAATTGAACTTATTTGAACTGGTTCTATTCTCACTGATAAATGATGTAAATCAGGGGTAGATCTGGTTGGACATATAAAGCAAGTGAAGGTGTATTGAAGATCAGGGTCACATGCTATCTAAATAACAAACCATAAATTTGAGTGGTTTCTTCACAGTTGTAAAGGAATCCGGTTATTTGTAATATATCTGTGGAAGTTGTAATTATTTAATATTAATAGTCAAGTCTTTGGACTAATTAATTGTTAATGATATTTTTTTTTTTTACTTTCAAATAAATGAAGCCACAGTCTAAAAAGAAGTATGAAGTACTAAGTTTCTGAAAAATAATGCTGGAAAATAGAGTTCCTACATCAAAAGTTTCAAAAGTGACTGATATTGTACTCATTGATTTTGACAGAATCCAGATGCCTGCATTTGACCTTCTGAGAAACATTTGTGTTTGTAACTTTCTTAGTGACCTTTTCTTCCAAAATACTAAATATGTAACAATTTCCATTGTCAGGAAAGGGAAAAAAATAAATTCAAAGTGGGGCTAGAGCTCATAAAGACTAGTTCACTTTGAGCAAATACTAAGTGGAGATGATGTCCTGAAATTCTACATTTCTGTCTTAAAGAAAAAAGATTTTTCTCAGCAACTTCATAACATGTAATAGTTTTGCTTAGCTTGAACGGTCACTGAGCCACTGCAGTTCTGTCACTCCCTGAGCTCAAAGAAGCTTCACAGTCAGCATAAAAGTCAGTGCACAGCCAGAAACTATCTTCAGAACACACACACTCCAAGGTCACCTACTTCCACAATGCAGACATTGCTTACGGACTTCCATTTTTCCTGCACAGTGGGCTAACTAGAGGAGATGAACAAATACTGGGGGATGGGTCAATAGGAATTTGAATAGTTCTGAGGCAGAGAGTCTTAGGAACCTACCTGCACTTTTGAAGTGTTTTAGCTTCTAGGACATCCAAATAGGGCAGGTAGGACCTCTGAGCATGCTGCTAGCTTTTATTTACAAGTTCAGTTTTTCTTGATCACACCCTTGCGTCTGTCCACCAGTGCTAAGAGAGAACTTTCACTGCACCCCGAGTGGATGGAAAATGTTTCATACAGCCTTGAGCTTATAATTTTAAAGACCTTAGTGCTTAGTGTTTTCTGATGATTCAAGTCTAGTTTCTTCCTCAGAAACTCAGGTTTTTTGAATCTTTACTCTAAAGAAACATTCCTACATGTACTGTAGGAAAGACTTGGGGACTTCATGTGGTCCTGGGTTCCACTTCTATGACAAATCACTTTAAAGTGAGAATTTGATATCACGTATGGGAAAAGCTGTTCCTTCATGGGATACAGAGAGGCGTAACTGAACTTTGGATAGTGCACTATGAAACCTGGAGTCCTCAGTCAGGCTTCCAGAGTCTCCATATAACAAGAAAAGAACTGAATACCTTTGAATGGTCTCTAAGTCAAACAGTGCACTGCACATATTGAAATAAGAAACACTGAGCCCTGGTTGAAGACTCAAATCCTTCCCCTGGCTGTGCCATGAGTCTTTGTGAAGAACTGCTAGCCATTTTTAATTTATGTGAGACCCTTGTCCTGGGTCGCAGTGTATTCTATTACCATCTCCATGAGCTGTTGAAACCAGGTGGGGTGGTGTTCCTTGCCTCCTCCCTCCAGACTATCTCCTGTTAATGGGCCCATCAGGGCCTTGCTGCATGACTCATGGATAACTCGCTCCTAAACTATCTCCTGTTAACAGGCCAGCTGCTGAAACCAGGTGGGGCAGGGTTCTTTATCTCTCCCATGACCCATCCTCCCTCTAGGGGGATATCTTCTGTTAATGGGCCATCTAATCCCACCCCATGACTGACAAAATTACATCATCCCATTGTGAGATGCTCCACCCAGAGGGAGGAACCAAGCATCCCATCCTGGATATAAGGTGGGATTTCGAACACCACAGGCAGTGCTTACCTACTGGATTCCCAGAGGACAAGAGCTACCACTGGACCTTCAGGTGAAGACCAAACCTTTTCTACAGGACCTACTGCTTCAACAGAACCATCACTTCAGGAGGACTGCAGCCACCATTGAATCAAACTGGTACCAACACCCTGACAGACACGGTGTCAGGTTGTATTCTGACTCTGTCAGTGGTTTCTTTTTGTACTATTGCATTTATTTTATTTTTCCTATTAAATTGTATTTCTGACTTGGAGTCTCTCACTGGTTTGTTTTCAAACCAGCACAACTATACTTGAAGGCAGGTAATGAAGTTTAGCTTTGGGCTTTTTTCCTCCCAAATAATTTTCTAGACCTTAGGCTAAAGTTTTGATTTCTTCTCTGATTGCAAGGCTCTACCACCTCCTGCTGTGCTAAGAGAGGCACTAACCTCCAAATGGAGCCTGCATTTTATGGGAGGGCATATGAAAGTTATACCAGTAGGAAGGAAGAAGCCTACAGTTTCTTGGCTCTGATCACAACACCTGTGCACCAAGGTCGATTTCTGGATTTTGTAATCTGCTCCAAGGCTTGTTACCCTACATAACGCAATATATTGTATATTAATAATCTAATTATTAACAGAAAAAAGCCTTTAGCTTATCACAGGTAGTTAGTCAAAACTTACAGCCTTACCTTCATTCTTCTGAGTACACTGAAGAAGAACTTCAGGTTACAAAAAAAATTCTATTGTTTGCTAAGCTATAAATGGAATATTAAAAATAAAAAAAGAGGCTAGCACTCACCAGGGCAGGTGGATAAATCATATTTGGAAGTGTGTGTATGTGTATATACATGTGTGTGTGTGGATGAGGGGTTGTATATGCATATGTTAAGATAAAAGTAATTTTTTTATGTAAAAGTACTTTGAGTTTTGTGAACAGCTGCAATAAATAATAAGGAACGCTTATAAAATTATTTTTAGCTATCCTAGCCCTTTATAGACTTTCTCCATCAATGATTTTGGTTCTACTAAATTTAAAATAAAGTAATCAAAAATCTGCCCACTCCATCTTATAAGAAACAAAAGCAGACATGCAGCCAATTACATGTCTCATTATTTGATATGTCATAATGAAATTTTCCCTTCTGGTGTTCAGATCTCTAATAAAGTTGTTTGACTTGTCCTGTGTGGCTTTGCACAATTAAGTGTTTCTAATTATGGGCCAGATACCTTCACATTTGATCAAAGTGAGATAGATGGGTACTCTTTAGCTCTGAGTACTACTTATAGTTCATTACATTTTTAAATGAAAATTTTAATTCTAAATGTTCCAGTTGCTCAAAATAAGACAAAATTTAAAGTAAAATATATCTCAGACACTGTTCAGATAATGAATATTTTCATATTAGAGACTTTCCTATTACAAAGACAGCAGAAATGTTGGTCCTCTGCTGACAGCAGTCAGAGTTAGCTTATCAAAAAGTAGAAGTAATTTCAAGTGAGTTAGTAATTATCCAGTACCCACTCAGAAAATCTTCACTCATTTATTAGTGATTCAGGATTTAAAGAAGTACACTTCAGTTCTCTTTGCAAGAAGTCTTTGAGAAAAGTTTGGCTTGCATTGTTGCTTTGATAGAGTATCATGCTCAAGGCGAGGATTAATAGTATGGATATTCCTCTCAAGATAAATTAGTAGTGAGTGTCACGAAGTCATTGAATTACAGTGAAATAAACTTGTAAGATGTGAATAGGACACAACAGTGCTTCTGGAACTACTTTTCACTGTCGTGAGGAATGTAAGAATTCTTTTATCCTTCCAAAATAGGTTTTACTTGTTTGAACAGATAGATGCCACCTAAGAAAACTGAAACTTTCTTTTTTTTTGCACCTGGGAACAAGGAAAAAGAATCTGCATTTGTTTAGCTTGCTTTATTTTCTACAAGTAGTGCTCTTTAGGAGCAGAAGATGTTTTGCATTAAGTAACATGTTTTAAAAGATTCTGATAAACAAAACCAAATAACAAAAAACCAGAACCCTGAATATATTCTGTTTGAAGATTATATATACTAAACAAAGTTCAGCCTACGCTTCCAAAATTTCATGACAGAAAGATATTAATCTTCATTAATATTTCATTTAATCATTAATGGTGACTTATTACAGGTCATAATTTCCTTTCCTAAATATTTAGCTCTGATTTTATCTTGAGTACTCCCTAATAATATGACCATAAAATCTTTACAGAAGTCAGAAAGTAAGTAAGCATAAAATTTAAGAAAGTTCTTCAAAATGCCCAAGTTGAGGCAAAGACTAATTTCTTGTTCTTTTAGCTAGCTACATTTCTAATCTCAGAATACAGTCCCCAGTGTAATTTCTATAGGTTATCTACCTCTCTGCAATGTCTGAAAAGAAAGTCAGAGGGATCAAACTTCACTTGAAATGTATTTTCCCTGCAAAGAGGAGGAATAGAAGTCTAATAAAGAAAAAAAAGAACAAATCACAAAAAAAAACCAAACCCAAACAACAAACCCCAAACAAACAAAGAACAGAATTGTAAATTTACCAATCTCTTGGCTACAAGGATTTAAAAAAAAGCCTGACTAGCCAGCTGCTGTGAGTCTTTAGATGCCTGTATATGGAGAACAGAGTTTTGATCAGGTATAACCTCTTGGGGTCCCTGACTGCGTTATTAATGCTAAATTTTTTAATATAAGAAAAAATTATAGAATCACATCTTGATGTATTAGCATATTGTGTTGGTTTTGCACGGCCTGGATTTTTGGTAGCGGCAGGGGCCACAGAGGGGGCTTCTGTGAGAAGCTGCTAGAAGCTTCCACCATGTCCAGCAGAGCCAATCCTTGATGGCTCTGAAAGATGGACATACCGCTGGCCAAAGCCAGCCAATTAGAAAGGCTGGTAATGCCTCTGTGATAACATACTTAGGAAGAAAATCAAAACAAAGTGGGACACGTACAGTTTTTCTTCTAGTCAGAGAAGAGGAGGAGGTGAGAACATGTGAGGAAAACAACATGGAGCCACCAAGGTCTGTGGAGAAGGAGGGGGAGGAGGTGCTCCAGGTGTCGGAGCTAAGATGCCTCTGCAGGCCATGGTGATGACCATGGTGAAGCTGGTTGTCCCCCTGCAGCCCATGGATCCACGGGGGATGCAGAGATCCACCGGCAGCCCATTGGGGGGGGTACCCGTGCCGCAGCGGGTGGATGTCTGGAGGAGGCTGTGTTCCAGTGGAAGACCGGGTGGAGAGAGAGGGCCCTTGCTTCCAGGCTGGATCAGCCTGTCCTTGGAGGACTGCACGCCATGGAAAGAGAGACCCACAGCGCAGCAGATTTGGGAGGACTGTGTGCCCGTGGGAGGGACTCACGCTGCAGCAGGTGCGGTAGGACTGCTGCTCATGAGAGTGGACCCAGGCTGGAGAAGTTTATGGAAAACTGTCTACCATGGGAGGGACCCCATGGTCTCACAGGGGAAACATTCCTCTCCTGGAGCAGTGGAAGAAGATCTTGGGTGATGAACTGACCAAAACTCCCATGCCCTGTCTCCCTGCGCTGTCGGTGGGAAGGAGGGAGAGGTTGGGGGGAAAAAAAGGTGTTTTAAGGGCTTATTTTACTTTATCCTCCTCTGATCCTGTTAGTAATAAACTTACTTTGCAACTTTAGGTTGCGCCTGTTTTGCCCTTGAAGTGGTTTTTTTCTCCCTGTCCTTATCTCAACTCATGAACCCTTTGTTAATTTTTTTCTCTCCTCTGCCCAGCTGTGGCAGGGGACGGTGAGCGAGTGACTCTCATGGGTGCCTGGTGCTGGGCCAGTGTCAAACCACAATATCTCCTCCCTGGCTTCCAGTTTGCCATCTACAAGATCAAGCATCTCGTGTAGGTCTTGCTTTGTCAAGCTCACGTGGCTCTCTTAGGTATATAGGTCATCTCAAATGGCCTAGGTAGACACTTAAATGTAGCAAATTATTTGAGTCCTCGAACTTTATTATTACAGGCTCTTAGGTCTTGATCTTTTCTGTGAATATCTACTGTAAAACACCTGAAAGTATGTCTTTCAGGCTGAACAAAGTGTAACCCAGGGCTGTTAAAACGTACTTCCTACTAGAGTGTTGTACCTTTCTGGAGAGAAAGCTGGAATTCAGCAGGATGCTTCCGAATGGCTTTCGTGCATGACCAGGAAGAAGAAAAGGAACAAAAGTAACAATATGTTTCAAACATTGTAATTTTCTGAATATTGTCTGAAAATTTGTTTCTCAATCAGCACTTTTCTAAAAGAAAGACATTTTCTGCTCCACTAAGACACACAGCTAGTTATGAAAAGAAGGAAATGCCTTAAAGCTGAGCTATTTGTACTTCTAAAAAAAAGAGTAGAGAGACTGTTAAGAACTGTACAAACGAATCAAACAGATCAATGGCTCACTTCAGGAGAACAAAACCTTGCAATGAGTGTGACTATAACATAACCTGTATTGTGTATACTATATCATATTTATGTAGTATAATTTAAAAATATTTCAGCATAGCTTGTTTTGAATAACAAACAATGTGATTATCTTTCCAGTGTTTGGAAGCTTCCTACCATATATAAATAATTTTAAACAAATATTTGCAAAATAAAATGCCCAGAACTCTTACCTTTTGAATTTTGTTTAGAAACTACAAGCAATGTATATATTATTAGATGAACATTTTAATGGATCTTATTAGCATAAAAAAGAATGTTTTACTCATGACTGAATGTGCAGGACTGTAAAAACCCAACATGACCTCATTGATTTTTGGAATAGAGGTGGCACAGATCTTCTGCAGGATGCATTTAAAACATAAATGATTCATATGTCATCTTTCCAGCACAACTGTGAAAAGGTGCTACACTTCAGTGCCTTTATTGGAACCTTAGAAAATTTTATCTCTGTATGAATATCACTTGTGCATTTATCTGACTTACTGCAGGATCTGTTTCTTATCAGCCTTCTGCCCCATCTGGCTCAAAACCCAGCTTGTTGATAAACAAAGGTCAGTTTGTCATGGTCATCATCCAGCAGTGCTGCTCACCCCCTCTGCACCTGGGCTGTTCTTATGCAGACCAGAGGGTTTGCCACCACACACCCAAACCTCTCCTCCCCCTCAGCTGGGGGTGCAAACCTGGCCTCTGAAGAGCACATGACCGTTTCAACATGTTCCCAGAGAGAATTTGGGGGATTTGTCTGCCATGGTGCCCTGTAGGCACTTCCTTGCCCACATGCATGTGCTGGATGTAACCCCAAGTCACAATTTTGTTGACTTTTTGATCCCTTCCCTTCACACCACCCCACGCTCTTTGCTCCGCAGACCTGTTCATTGCTTTCTTGTATCACTGCTGGTTGTAATCATCTTCCCAGCCATCCTAGCTTAAAGCCTTTCTAATGAAGTCAACAATTCTTTCTGAAATTAAAAGAAAAAAAAATTAAAAATAAAAGTTTATTTCCTCTGTTTTTCCCTGTAACACTATTTTTATTTTATTGCAGATGCTGAAAAAGGAGCTTGATCATTTATTCTACCCTCATAACTTTATAAAGTTCACCACTAAATCATATTTTAAATGACCTCTTTCTCTGAAAGTATTCTTCACTTGTACTGGGTCTGGCTGGAACAGAATTAATTTTCTTTGGAGTAGGTTGTGCATGGCACTGTTTTAATTCTGTGCTGAAAACAGTGTTGATATTACAAGGATGTTTTCATGCTGCAGTGAGGGATAGACAGAAGTAGCTAAACATACAGTCTATTCAATGATTGTGTGGGAGGAGGTATTTTCCTTAACTTCACAAGTTGTCTCTATATAGACCCTGTGCACAATTTCTGTATTCTTTCTTGCACTAGGATGAGGATGTGTGGACATCAATTTTCTCTCAAATGTTTTCTTTCATTCCATATTATATCTGTTTTAAAAAGACTAGATGTGGAGTACAGAGATTGGCTAAGATTATCCATAACATATCCACAACTCAGAAGTTCATGATACTTGAAAATAGCCAGAAAGTGTAAGTTTCATTGGGAAGTATGAATCCCTTATTTCCTAGAACAGTTTCCACGTGTCAGAATGGAGTATGCCACTGGCAAAATTGACTGCCAAAGAGTAGAGCCAGAAGGGTGCCCAGGTTCCCTCTTGGGGACAGACTTACCAGGGCGATAAATCAGTATTATTTATGCCATCTATAGCGAGAGGAGAGAGGATACCAGGTTTCTGGTTCCAGACCACAAAGATATTGCCGTGTATATAACAAATATGAGTCATAAAATCTCTGCAGTGACATATTCAATATTCCTATTTCCTTTATATGCATTTTCCTGAACACATACACTAACTGCTTTTTTTAAAGAATTATGATGTTCATTCCTGATACAAGTGTGAAAATAACTGGGTTCCACAGAACTCAAAAGGAAGTTTATTGAAATTATATGGAAGCATGTGGCTCTTAACAGAAAATTAATACTGGTTCTTTAACTACATCTGTTTTCAGGCATGTATAAAGTATTGTTTCATATTAAGCAGCACTGGGCTTTCCTGGGAAAGAAAGTATGGGAAGGGATCAAAGATATTTTCATACTCAAACCAAACCTTGAAACTGATGTTTTCCTTATATTTCAGATTTTACATATCTAGATTTCAGATGACAAGCAAATACAGCAACCGACTAAGAAACATAGATGCAAAAATATTGCTTGATATGAATAATCAGAGATAATGAGCTTGTGTTGCTTCAGATGTGCCTGTTCATGCTGTGCATTTGTGCTGATGGAAGTGAAATAAAAAAATTAAGTGCTGGACAGCTCATTGCCTTCCCCAAGACTAGAAATAGCTACATTTTAGTAAAAGAAATATGCCACTTGGGTAATAATTTAAATATATGGACATAAAGTTTCTGACTTCTATGAGGTGTTATCAAAGTCAAATCCATCATTTTGACAGTACATCATGTATGGTAGCCATAGATCTCAGTCCTTCTGTAATTAGCAAGTTTATGAGGAAGTAATGGTCCATTATTCTCTTCTGAATTATTTGAAATTTGTCCTGTCTTTAGAAAGGGTGACTTTCGAGTTCCCAAGTATATTGGTAGGTATGTCTTGAAGAAAGTTGTTCTGAAATCAAACAAGGTAATAGCAACAGCAGAACAAAACAAAACAAAGTGCAATTTACAATCTTAAAAATAATTCAGATTTTTAAATCTTGTTTTAAATTATGAAACATTTCAATCAACTTAGCTTCTTAAGGTAAGTTAACTTTGTCTTTCAAGTTTTCTTTTTCTCTTTTTTTCTATTGTAGAAACCGAAAAAAGAAACACATTTAATTTCAGTGATTTTACATATCTACAAAGTGCTCTTGAGAAAATATACTAACACAAAACTACAAGGTTTTTTTAATGTGGTGAAGAAATACCTGATGTTTCAACATTAAAACACATGAACGGAAACTGGAAATATGGCGATGTTTTAAAGGCAGTGTGGTTTAAATTCAAAATTAACCCCCCAAAGACAGATTGTAGACTGTAAACAGAAATTGCGGGATTCAGTTGACATAATTGATTACAGCTTCACTGACTAAAAAAAAAAAAGCTAGTACCACCTGGTCATCTACCCATGTGTATGTCATTCACCTGCATATCTTACAGTGCATTCAGGTTTTTTCCAATGTATATAATGTATATAATTTTCCAATTATAAAATAGGATTTGACATCTTCATGATCACATTACCATAATTGATTTTTCCCAATGCCAATTCTAAAATGCCTAATCTATTTCTATTGTTTCACTTACATTGTCATCAGGCCAGATTAAATTCTTTTTGAGTGACAAATGTACAAGAATATTGAAATAGGTATGAAATTTGCCTATTTCAAAAGCACAGGAATTTTGTGAAGCTATGTGTATCACATTCTGCTACACTGTTATTTTATTTTCAAAGTATTATAAAAATTGGACTGAAAAGAGCATTCAACTAAATCTTTTACTTATGCTTTTCTTAGTGCATTTCTCAACGGACAGTAACATTTCTGATACTTTTGAAATTCTGTTAATTACTTTGTATTAGAATTCATGTTTATTACTTAATTCAAGCAGATTATTTCCTCCTGAAAAAATTCTATGATTACTAGAAAGAATATATGTATGCTGTATGTACAGTACATTTCATTTGTTATGCTGTATGTACAGTATATTTCATTTGTTTTGCCTGGACAAGAAAAGATTCCAGGGAGAATTTGTGGTGTCCTTTCAGTACTTAAAAGAGGTTTAAAAGAAAGACGGAGAAAGGCTTTTCATCAGTCTGCAGTGACAGGACAAGAGGCAGTGGTTTTAAACTGCAAAAGGTTATGTTTAGCTTGGACAAACTGTTGTTTGGGTGTTGTTTTTTTTGTTTTGTTTTGTTTTGTTTTGTTTTGTTTTGTTTTGTTTTGTTTTTTAATGAGGGTGGTGAGACACTGGGACAGATTGCCCAGAGAAGTTGTGGATGCCCCATGATTGTTAGTGATCTAGTCAGGCTGAATATGGCATTGAGTAACCTATCTTTTGGAAGATGCTACTGCAAAGGGGGTTGAAATAGATGATATTTAAGGTCCCTTCCAGAGCAAAACCTCCTATGACTGTGTGATTCTAAGACTGCAAACACACTTCCACATTCTACAGCTGTGTACTTTCATTAGATGATTTCAACAGATTGGTTATAAGTTAAACAAATCATATGTTTTTATATATAACAAACTGTGACCGGATTTGAGTGAGTTACCAGCATTGAGTAATATGTGTGCCTATATGTTGTTCTTTTCCAAGGGCAGTACCTGGCATTTACTGTTGTTGAACTTCATGACATTCTTGTTGGCCCATTTCTCCAGCCTGTTCAGGTCCTTCTAAATAGCAACATACCCATCTGACATTCCTACACTGAGTTTTGTAGAGCCTGCAGTCGCGCTGAGGGTGCACTTTTTCTCCTGTCACTCGGGTTAAACAGTGCTGAATTACTGATCACTGGGACACATTGCTAGTGACTGCTGTCCATTTGGACTTGATGTTGCTGATCACAACCATCTTAGCCTAGCAGTTCTGCTTGTTTTCAATCTAATTCACTGTCCATTTTCCTGTTTATAAATATCTTATGGATGCCAACAGTACAAAACTTCTTATCGACCTCTTGGCTTGAGCTATTTAACACTAGTTAGGGACAACAATTAAGTTGCTAGAAAAGGGCCTTGGCCAATCAGGAATATAGTTCAGTTAAACCTCCTTTGCCTAATGAAAATAGAAACACACTTGAAGAAATATTTATATTGATCAGAAGCATTTAATTTTATTTTTTTATTACCTTGCAAAGATGTTTTCCTCAAGACTTAATGTATTTTACAGTTATTTAACTAGTAGTTATTTGACTAGTCATTAATTAAGGTCATCTGATGAAGATTTTCTGTGGATATGAATTTTTAAATAATGTGTTTTCTGACTTTTCTTTTGTGTAATATAGAAAAAACCTAAGTCAAGTGCCTAATAGTAGTTGCATCTAAATTCAAAATGTTTGTGCATCAGCTGGTATATGTGACTCCCTGCACATTTTGTTCTCATTAAAATGCCCCAGGGAATCTGCTTTGGATAAAAATAACTAAATAACAAATCCACGCTCGAGATTAATCCTCTTTTTGGAAGAAACACTTAATAGGGATACAGAAATGAAATCTGTTCAGTCTGTCCACAATAATATTCGTGATCCTTATTAAGAATATGAAAACAGAAAAGTATGAAATGTAGTTTGCATTTTACTTTCCATAAATTAGCACAATGTTTAATGACTTGTGAAACTACCTCAAAGTTTACATTACTTGAAAAGACAAGTTTGAATAAGTTGAGTTTCATTGCTGACAGTAAACCAAGATGCAAATTCATACAGAAGAAATTCTGCACTTGACTAATATGGTGAATTGCATTTCAGTATCACAGACATTTATTTGCCTATTTAACTTTATTAATAACATAAAACCAATATGATATACGACCTGGTAGTTCTGACACAAATTTTTAAAGATTTTTTTAAATGTAGAAGGGTTTACTTAAAAGCAGTGTATACATATACATATATATATATACACACACACATATAAAAGTATATACATAAACACTGTTTTGATACGTCACGCCAAATATGGTGTTTTCACTTTGAAGGAATCTTAACTTAAAATTAAGGTAGTAAAGAGAATTTTGAAAGGAAGATTTCCTTACCTTAGGATGAAATGGTGATTACATCACCATTCCTCCCTTTTTTTTTTTGATGAGAGAGAACATCTGTGACATGTATCTAGGTAGAATGAAACCCTTACTGATTATGTTTTCCTAGAAAAGTTGGGCAATTTGTTCAAGGATCAGGCACAAAAGCAGGGGGATATGCCTGAAGAAAGTGCAGCCTATGGAAACCCATCCAGGAGCAGGCTTATCCTGCAGGACTGCAGGCTGTAGAGAGGATTGATGCTTGAGCAGGGGAAAAGTGTGAGAAGGAAGGAGAAGCAGAGTGGAGATATTATGAGCTGAAGACAGACCCCATCCCCGAGTCCTCCCCTCCACTTCTTGTGTGGGGAAGGTAGAGGACCCAGGAATGGCAATATGGAATTCAATCTGGGAAAAAAAGGAATGGGGTAGTGAAGAAGGTCCTTTAAGGGGACAAGAAGGGTATAATTTTTTCTCACCATCCTAGTCTATTTTGATTGACAATAAACTAAATTTATTCTTCTCAAATTCTGTCTGTTTTGCCTATGTTAGTATTTGGTAAATGAACTAATTCTCTATCTGTCTTGACTCATAAATGTTTTCATTGCCATTTCCTCACCTATTGAGGAGGGAGAGAGAGAATCCATGTGTCTGTGTGTGTGTGTGGCAGATGACCAAATTCAATCCATTACAGGCTTTTATTACAAAAAGGTACTCAGTCTGATAAATATATTCAAAGACAAATTATTGTATAAGAAGTCGGAAAGTGTTCCTGATTTTATTTATTGATATATTTATTTATTTATCTTTTTTTTTGCATTGCTGTTTATCACTCTAGATGTTATAAAAAATAGAAGTTCTATGTTTTGAGTGAATTTTTGTTATAAACTGAAGGATTTATATAGAAAACCCTGTGAATAATCTTACTCTAGATGTATGATAAGCAGTTTTGAACACAAAATTAAATGCTGGCTGTTTGCCTCGGTCAAAGAGTTTTGGGGTTGTAGACTATTTCTGAAGTTATAATTGAATCAGAACTACTTGACATTCATTCTTGTTCTAACAAGAAATATTTTGAACATCACTTGTCAGTAGAGTGTATTTAGCAAGATAATTGGGAACAGAAACTGAAATCTACAAAATAACATGAGACAGAGAACAATACGTAATGCTGCAATTTTGGATCAATCCTTAAGAAGGAGACCCATCAGCCAAAAGTCCTTTAGAGTTTCACTTTCTCCTGACTTTTTTTCTCAAACCCTTGTTCAACAATGGACAGCTAATGGAATGTGAGAACTGTATGGGCTGGAAAGTACAGTGTAACTAGATCATGACATTCCTCAGTTAATCAAAGAGAAAATGTTCTTTGTGAAAATCTGACAGAATGTTCCATGAAAAGAAAGTAAAAAGAAATAAACCAGATTAAAAGGAATAAAGCAAAAAGAAATAAACCTAGTCCACATTCATCCTGCATTAATTGAGCACCAGTTGATGTATTTAAATAATGAGTCCAGCTCTTTCACATTTTTGTACACTCACAAAAGAGAGTTAGGTATCTCCAGAGAACAATTCAGATTTTAAATTTAAATCATTTTCTGTGAAAAATATTTCTGTGAAAAAGCTTTGAAAGAAGCATAGAAATCACATAACTGAAGAAAGGACTCAGTGCATAAACTTGGTCTTGCTCTTGTTTTCCTTTCACCACACTATTGACTTTCTCCTACTTAGAAGAGTGTAATCTAGTGGTCAAAATCAAAGACTCAAAAGATTGGAAAAGCTGAAATGGAGACTTGCTGTACATATTCATTATGATAATCTCTTTAACCACATAATTTTCTGACATTTTTCCAATAAGATCTGCCATTCAATGTACATAGTTAATATGAAATATATCAATGCTGTGCAGTAATTCACATTTTAATCTGAATGACATGCAGAAAAAAATTTCAAATCCCAAAACAACCCAACAAAAACAAAACAAATAAAGCCCCAACTTCAAACACAAAAAGAACCAACAAATCACAAATGCCTATAGTCCATTCTGAGTGAAAACTGAAGTAGAAGTAGGAATTTATGTCTGTTATTTGCTAAGGAAAACTGTGAATGCTCACTCATTTTAGCACAAAAAACCCCCCCAAAACTGCAGCATTCAGATGCAGTGAAATTCACAAGTATCAAAATTTGCCAATGAATTGTGAAATATTGCTGAACAAGCACAAAAGAAGACAAAACTGTGAAATAAAACTATGTTAATCTTAGATTAATATATTAATCATATGCTACTCACTGTTATTTAGATGATAAAATTTGGTATGGGAGGAAGTTTTACCAAGTATATATGAAACACATGTATTTTGGGTTCACTTGTGATATGCTATAATTTGTCTTTCCATGGAACAGAAGTCTGATTGCAACCTCCCCATACATGCTGCATTAAGTGAATGGCGCCTTCTGGGCTATCACAAGTGAACAAGGAAACACCAAGAGGGTTTTGCAGAAAGAAAAAGTAATTAATGAAAAGCTAATTATATCTTGTCTTCTTTCCGAGTGCTCCCAAAGACTCGTTGTTCAGGATTTTCAAAACAGAAACGCCAAATAATTAGGTTTTATTTTTGTTTTCTATGGTTTCAGTATACTTTGAAGATCATTAACCTCTGTTCTTCAAACACTCAAACAGTCTCGTCTTCTGGATGTTTACACAAGTGTAAATACCTATATGTCGCACACTAACTAGTAAAAAGTTTATATTCCATTTATTTGTGCTAAGCAGCAAACTTTGAAAAACTGTAGCAGAAAAGAGCTCTTTTAGCTTACATGTAAACTAAAAAATACATGCATACAAAATTACAATTTTAGTTGTATTCTTGAATGTTTTGGCAACTAGCACAACACACAGAAATGCCCATTCAGAAAGGAATGCATTATGCTTGTCTTGATGTGAGTAATAAAATCAAGATGAATAATGCTGTTCTTGACTGAAGTAAACTGGATTCATAAGAATTAGATTGACTAATTCTTGGTAAAATGAATATTTTTCAGCTTTGCTTTCAGTAAGGATGGAATTTTGGTTTTCACTCTTAATGGAAGCTGTACATATAACAGATATGCAGCATGTTTGAATGCACATGATTCCCTGGGAATAGCCTTTGAGCAGAAGAGAAATCAAATTGCAAAATATCTGTGGTTTGCTGAATGTTATTTCAGCAACTTCCGGCAACAAAATTAGACTGTCTGCCCAAAGACACATATAAATGAACATTGTTGATATAATTTAACCAATATTTTTTCCTTGAAACAGAGACCGTGAATTTTTTTCTTTATGCAACTTTTTCTTAGTGTGACTGAGAAATTTATATAGAAACCCCTAATAATAACAAATATTTTTAATTCTCAAAACTTCAGTGTGGGCAAAATATTCTCAAATTTTGATAAGCGTGAAGAAAACGAATGTGTGCAGAGCTGTTTCCTTGCATTGTTCTCACAAACACCACTGTTCAATTCCATGGTACTATAAGGATAAATAGAAGACCAAGATTCAATTTTTATTTTACTTTGTTTTATGTTTTATTGAACTATGCTGAGTGTTGAAGAGGTGTAAAACCATTTCAGGTGGACATGGAAACTTTAGCCTTGAGTATACTAGAGAAACATCTGAAATGCAAAGGAAATTCATGCTGTGTTTTCATCACTGCCGTCACTGCATCAGTTCAGTGATGTGTGAGGATATGTAGTAAAAGGCTACTGCAAAACCAGATTATGTGTCAATTTTGCAGACTATCTTTTCCTGTTATGGTCCAGGTTGCCTAAATGTGATCTGAAATGAAGAAAGCCAAAAGCAGCAGCCTCTTCAGTAGCCCCCCTCTTACCCAGGAGAGCATAAGTGGCAAACCAGAAGCTATTGGCACACAGGTGTCTTGAATTCTGGTGATTGAACTCCACAGACTTACATCAGAATGCTGGAACTGCTAACACAACTTGGACTATGCCCAGCATTATGTATGTATTTGCTGGTTTCTGGTGCCTAAAAGTCAAAAAATCGTTTTATGCTTAATCCTGTGCTACACGTTGGTCTGGTTTGGAATACTAAACTAGAGGAGATAATTTTAAATGACAACAGCTGTTTCAGAAGACTAAAGCTGTCAGAAAAACAAAGGGAAACAGCTTACTTTGCAAGTTTCCATGAACTGGCAAAACAATTCCCAAATCCCAGGAAACACTTTCAAAGTGCCACAATGTTTTTTCTATTTCTGCTTTATTTTACAATTGTATATGTACAAAAACTATTTCTAGGCTTTCTTTTCTGGACTGGGAAAGGCATGAAAACCTTAGAGCTTTTATAACTTCTTCTGGTTGCAGTATTAAATACAACACAATGACAAAAAATCCTGAAATCATTGATCCTCTATGGAAGGATGAAGGAAGCAAGGTATCTGACTTCCAAAACCTCTTTTACAAGCCATCTTTGTATACTCAAGAGAGTGTACGGTAGTACCATACGTATGGACTCAGTTTGTAGCAGTAAAACAGAGAACATCAAGAGGCAAAGAAAAGGAAACGAGAAAAAAAGATAAAAGGTGCAAGCAATTTTTTAGGTCCTATCTGCCATGTCTACAGCAGAAAAATATATGTCACATTACTTTGGTGCTGATGCTGTGGCCAGCGGGGAGAATGGTGGAGACAGAAACAGAGAGATCTGTTTTCAATCTTCTAAGAAAAATAGCTTTGAGTAAAACTAGAGGAAGTTGTTTCATCTCTGCAGACTGGTAAATGTATGTTGCTATTAGTAGTAGCAGGTCAGAGGTTTGTATTCAGCTGCAGGTTCTGAAAAAAATTATCAGCTGTGATTTGCCTAATTTGTGAAAGAGCCTGGAGTTCTTTTTATGTTTTTTTTTTTCTTATCTGTAAGACCAGTTGTGTTGCATCCTGAATTGGGAGTTCCCACAGCCTCCCTGCAGCCCTGCCCTCAGTTCCCCATTGGTTGTCTGTAATCCCTCCCCTGTTCCATCCTCACTGGCTGTTTCCCTGTTGATCCCTCCCATGTTCCCTTTCTCTATTGGATTATACCGCTCACCTCGCCTCCCTTTGTCCCAGTATAAAAATGCCTGTAATTTCCTGGTATCTTATCTAGCTGCTTCTGCACCTTCAGAAGATTAAACTCTCTGGAATCCAAGCAGCAGATCGCTCCATTTCGCCTTTATCTCTGCTGGTGTGTCTCCCACCGGTTTGGGGAAAGCCCCTCGAGTGGAAGCTGCATTCTGGACCACCTTTTTGTGTGTTCCTGCTGTGGCCAGGGCGTAGCATAAGACCCTGGGCTCCCTTCATCCAGGCTCATGTGCCCACCCCAAGCAGCCGACCTGGCAGAGCTGCTGACGGCATCCTGATATGGTGGCAGCACAGCCACACAGTTGTCTAACCAACAGAAGACTAAGGAATTTTCTCTAAATTGTTTTAGTTTTGCTTAGCTTTGAATTACTGTGTGATGTAACACAATGTTATGTACTTTTGATATAGTTATGTAATTAATTGATGGTGAAACACGACTCTTCTGTGTAGTGCAAAGAGTGACCTCAGGATAATGATGTAATGTAGAGGAGTGCAATCACAGAATAACTGCAGAGGCTTCACAAGCTTGGGGGTAGGGTGAAAAAAGAGATTTCAGGGCTATTAACTAATCACCAGCAGTCAATTACTTTTTTTAAAGGAATACAACTTCAGGACCTGGGTAAATTTAGTCCTTTTACAAAGGACAAAGAGAAAATAAACAAGTAAGAGACATAAAACACAACATGTAAATTCTGGTATAACATGGAATCACAGGCCACTAAATAAAAAAAACGTGTAGTGGATGCTGCAGAGTATGAAAGATTATTCTAAAAAGGCCATAGGATGAAGAAGAAAGCATTACCATCACTATCACCATCATTCTCTTGGTGAAGAGCTCCAAAACCTCACCCTAACCTGCCTTCTTGAGGAAGAGTACAATCATCAGTCTTAGGTGCACTGAAACTAGAGGGGTACTTAAAGGTTGAGAATAAAAGCAGATACAGGAATAAATACTATTTTTCCCATCCTGATCAAGAACTCCCTTCACTACAAAGCAGTTCCATTTCCACAGAACATTTCGTTTTTGCTGGAACAACATTTAGAAAAATGAATAATTTTCCAAAGCTCTTAAAAGCAGTAAACAAAATTATTTGCAATGGAGTTCCTGGAATGAGTCCAGCAGAAGTCTGGATGTTCAGGAGCAAAGATGTTTAGGGGAGACGGGACCATCTCTCTTATGATAGTTCAGCCTGTTCAGCCCTGAGAAGACTGAGATATAAGTATCTGAAGGGAGCTTGCCAAAAGGGTGGAGCCGGGCTCTTCCTAGCGCTACTAAGCAATAGGAGAAGGGGTAATGGACAGAAACTGATGCACAGGAAGTTCCACCTGAATATGAGAAAGAACTTCTTTATTCTGAGTGTGGAAGCACACTGAACAGGTTGCTCAGCGAGGTTGTGGAGTTTCCCTCACTGGAGATATTCAAGACCCATCTGGTCCCAGTCCTGTGCCATGTGCTCTAGGATGACCCTGCTTGTGCAGGGGGGTTGGACCAAATGAGCCACTGTGGTACCTCCCAACCTTATGCATTCTGTGATTCTGTGAAATTCTCTTGGTCACCTTTTGCTTTGGGTTTACACTATGCCTTCAGAATAACCATGAAGAACTTTATAAACCCTTAGACATTTTTCTCTGTCTGTACCCTCAGTGTACATATTTACTTCCAAGTTTTTCATCTAAACAATTTTTTTCAATAGGAAGAAGGAGGAACATCTAATCTGTGATCCATCTCCTGTCTTAAATAGATCAATTATATTGTACCAGGAAAATGTCTACTTTTTATTAACATAAATTTCATAAAAAATACAATCAACAACAAAAGTCCCAAGTATTTTGGCATTGCAGGCAATTACAAGGATGAGAGATGACTTAAACAGTGTATATGTACTTTGCATATGTGCAAGGAATAATGGTCAGAAATATTGTATCCTTACAGACAGCCAGTGGCCGTTTGCATGCAGTGTCTTAATTTGAAGGCTTGGCAGTTTGTGACTGTAGAGAGAGGTTTTAATTTTATTGTTTTAGCCTAAACGTATATACTAAATAGTCTCTGAGCATTAAATTTTCTGGTGTATACATATAATAACTGGATTCTTGGATTCTCAAAGGAGCTTCTTTCTTGAGTAAATTTAGTCTTTATAAACCCAAAAACCCAGTGTACAGATTAGTGAGGTGCCAGGGAACAGCATATTAAAAATCAGTAAGAAAAACCTCTCACACAGAATTTTAGAGCTGGGACATCTATTGCTGAATTAGTCACTCTAGGTGGTCTTAAGACACAATGGAAAGAAATAGGTGCTTTTATGCTGCTTCTTATTCTAAAGTATATATTTAAAATAGGTTAATTGAATCTTAGCCCACAAGACATATTTCATTCCTCTTTAAACTACAAAGAATATGAAATGTGACCACTGAGAAGTGGAAACTTACATTGCAGATGGCTGAAGCCATTGTAGATGAATCCTGTTTCTCTTGACTACTAATCTTTCCCCAAATCTTTTCCACACTTTCTGCAGTGAAGAGACAAATAGCATCTTGTTAGACTGTGCCAACAGATGATAGGATTTTTCACTTGCTGCCTCCATTTGTGTGCCATTTTCAAAGGCTAGGTTTACAACCCAAATTCTCTATGAACATGTTCTACTATAAAATCAGTCTAATCTAGAAAATTTGAAACTAAAACATTACTAAGGAGGAAAAAAACCATAAAAATACTCCTTTTTGATTTTGTAAAGAAGGAAAGATTGGGTGAACCAAATTGCAGTAAACAAAAATTCCAGTTATAATCAGAGTATTAAAAATTACTCGACTTAAAAAAGTGAAAATATATTAAATTATACCTATAAAGCATTACTGAAAAAGTTGTGTGTTCAAGAAAGCAAATAATATAAAAAATCAAAATTGTCCTTTAAAATATTTCTATAACTATGCAATCATAACAGTAACAACAATAACAACAATTAGTATTATTATTGAAGTGTAAAAGCACAGAAGTATAAAGCTACAGTACAGTAAGGTAGAAGATAAGAATAGAATACTCTTTCAGATACATGAATCACCTGAATCAGTATCCTGCTCCTAACAGTGACCATAAATGGATGTTATGAAAGAGGATGAGCAGGGCAAATATCTCTCCTAGGAATATGTCTCCCAGGAACATTCCAGATTTAATCTAGTTTCACCTCAGGTGATTTCTGCAGATATACTACCTGCTCAGCAGGTCAGTAAAAGTTTATTTGTTCTGAACCCAGTTTGTATTACTTTCATCTGACAGCCCATAGTTCTCTATTCTTTCTCTGGAGATGGCTTCTGGTTTCTCTGAGATAGTCGTGTTAGCAAAACTGTTAAAACAAGAAGGAGCAAGCATTTCAAAAATATGACCATAATTATTTTGCAGCTGATGACCTGAAAAGGCTGCCTAATATAAGTGACATGGAGGCAGAGAGCAGACCTGTGAAACATGTAGGGGCAAAACCATTCGATATTGTATGGATTGGAGAAGGGGGGTTACAGTCCCTGAAAATTCCTGCGTGCCATAGTGCCTGTCAGTTTGCTTCAAGAACATGGATTTTTTTATTCAGTAAGATGGCAGTTAAGCAAAGAACAAAGTTTTTATAAACCAAGATTTTATGCCTGCAATAACTCCATCTTTCAGGCACAGAACAAATTAACAAAGATATAATATCTGATAGATTTCAACAATATCTCCATATGTATTTTAACAAACTAAATTTCTCTTCTGGGGCCCTCCCAGAAAACTACTGATATTTGGAGGCTTTGCAGCATTTTCAGACTAAAACTTTACTTTGACAGATTGCTACCTGAGGGAAGGTAGAAAGATAATGAGCCAGAGAAAAGTGTGATCTGAGGGAAAGAATGCAAGAAAGGAAAGCTGGCAGTAAGTCTTAATTTAAGGATAAAATCTAAGAAAGAATTTAGGTTTAAACTGTTTCTTTATGGCAACTGAGACCACCAGTCAATCTTGAAGGTTCCTATGTTTCTGCCAGGATGATTTCAGCGTCTGTGTTTCCACTAACTTCCATGCACTACTGAACAAATTGTTGTGGCCAATGTTCAATTTATTCCTGATATAATTCAAATACTGCTTCTCAAACTGGAATTGGCCTTTACTGATCACATCTGCAGGATTGCAACTCACACATCCTAGTGTGAGTCTACTAAACAAGCTATATATGGAAGATCCCAAAAGCACTGTAAGAAAGTACTGTATTGTGCTTCACATCAGGAAGTTATCTGTCATTTTTAAAAGCTGTCACTCTTACTCTTCCCAAATTCCCACAACAGAGGAAGGTGAACCCAGAGGTCTGGATTTAACTGGCCATGAGGTTATAAGCATCAGCCTTTGTCTATCGAGAAGATCTGTTGCAAATGAGATGAGAGGAGAGAGTGAAACTAGTAAAGACAGTTTTGTGATTTTCCAGCTTGGAGAAGTCGACTGTATCTATGAGAAGTTAAATTGGAGGTGAATATTAGGGAGAAAATAAACTGACACTCAAAATTAAATTTACTGCATTGTGAAACTGTTTTAATAAACAGTGTTAGTATCCTCTCCAGACAGTGAGACAAGAACATATTGGAAATTTCCTCTGTGATTCTATACTATATAGGAGGGCATGATCTGTTATGGTTCATTATTTCACTGGTCCTCTGGACTGTAGATTTTATAAGAAAAATCCCTGTTCCTTGTCTAACAGCTAATTTAAGAATGCTCAGATATGCTCTGAGTTTAGTATAAGTAATAAACTAGAACTGCAAATTTTATTTCATGTAATATTTTTTTTACTATAATACATTTCTTGGAACTGAAAAAAAAAATCCAGAGATAAGCATTTCTGAAATTATTAGCTCTAATTTTATTGATCATGTATATGTCAAAGATTATGAATTTCATTTTAATGCTGAAAGAATGGAGAATTTTTCACTGACATATTTTCCAGCATGTATTCACTTTATAGTGACAATTTAAACTTTATTGTTGTTCTAAAATTGTGAATATATGTACTTGTTTTAAGATCTTTTTCATCATTTCGCATTACTTAACAGTCCACAATAATAGTAAAATTATGAAGTGAGAGAGAAGAAAAACATTTAAAATTACAGTTTGACAAGAAACAAAGGTAGTGGAAGGAAATAATAAAAGAAAGGAGATACATGTCATTATATTAGTAAAAAACATCTTGAGTAGTAGCTGCAGATTTTCTTTTAAAAAAATTGGCTCATATATATGTATGTATTATATAAAATGTGCAAAATATAGTTGTAGGTCAGGTTTTCCTGTATATGGAGAGTATCTAGTCTTTAGAAGGTTTAATACCTCAATGAAATGAGTTACTGTGAATAGAACTGCAATGTAAATGACTAATTTTCAACATATTTCAGTTTAAAATACTGTCACCGTTAAGCAACTCCCTGTTACTCTGACAGTATCTCTCCAACTCTCTCTTCATATAAGACTGGTGCTCAGGCCAGACTGTGTTATCTTCTGAACACTGTATGACTTCACAAATATTTCAGTTTATCATTTGAGCTTACCTCACTCCTTGATAAACATTTTAGAAACCTATGATAAGCCTCAGAGACCATTTTATAAAGGCTAGGAAAGTTAGTTGGGGGGTTTAAGTGTCATTTTTAGATAGAAGATGCTAAACTTGAAATTTGACAACATATTTCTGTGCAGTTGCTCACTGGACATGTTGAACTTGGTACATACTAAAATGAACATAAGACATTTGTGAACAGACTGGACTTTTAAGGGGTTTAAGTTTTTTTCCTAACTCTATTTCTTTCTTGACACAAATATAGGATGTAAAAACTTGAGAAGAATGACTGTGAGATGCAGACGATTTGACTAATACCTAGAAGGACTGTTGGTATGCCTCTCTACAGTGAACAGTGTATTGCATCAGGGCATGGTAAATTTGTGCGCACACACTCTCTTAATTTGCTTGAAAAAAACCCACAGTCTTGTCCAAATAAAATGGGTCTTTTGCAATTCATAGCCTATACAAATAAAAATCTATTTCTAATAAGACTCAAAGAAGAACTGAGTCTTTATCTTTTGATTAAATAACCCTTTTAAATATTTTTCAGAAAAAAAAAGAGACTGTGCTGCTCTCTACATTACAGTTTCCTGGGATATTTTTTTATTGTTTAAGCACCTTATAATAGTAATTTTCTTACAGCACTAGCACACAAAATAAGAGAGTGTAAAAACAAAGTGATAAAGAAAGCTATCTGTAAGTATTAATTTAAAAAAAAAAGCAAAGAAAAAAGCACAGTATTCTAAAATTTGTATTCTGCATTGTCATAATCCCCTTGTTACAAGCAATATCTTTCTGTTAAATTATTTTTTCAATCATTAAAATCATTATTATAGTAAGGCATATAGAATCTCTAGTTCAGTCATTTTCTGGAGTGCAGGTGCACATGACCTTCAAAGAGGATTTAACTATAACATTAATTTCCTATTTAATGGAACTTATTAACAGTAAGAGGCTATTGCTCAGAAAATAAATAGGCAAAATGTTCTTGAAAAAAATATTCTGGGGATGGGTGTGGTGTGTTTTAAATCGCACTCTCATTTTTATTGGGCAGCAGTACAACAGCAGTCCAAAACAAAGCAGAGAGTTGATCTCCAGCAGTGATCTATAACACTAGTTATCCACCAAGACTTCCACTGAGAGATTCCTCTTGTGATTTCACCTATGAGAGTCTGTATTCCATTCCTGTGCCATGTAGTTTATTTCTTATTAAGTCAGTATATTTATTTGAATATCCCTGCTCCTCACCAAAACTTTAGGCTGTCATTTGTCAAACCTTTCCAAGACTGGCAAAATAAGAACCAGTTGATAGCAAAATTTTATCTCAGTGGAAGTTCACGTGGACTGCTACTGCATGCTTCAAAAATGCTTGCTATAAATATGAATATTATTGACAATTTTATTCAATACCAATCCATAACTTTCCTCTAACTCTCTTATAAGTTTCCAGGACACTGAACAGAAGGAATGATGAACAGAACCTGACACAAAAATTTAGGAGAGGGCTTATGAGGGGAAAAACCTGTGGCCTCTATTGCACACTGGAACCTTTTATAAAAAAAAAAAAAACCAAAAAGGAAAAAAAAGGTCAGCATGTCTCAAGTGCCTCCGACCTCTGATGTTATTGCTCCAAGACTGAGGTGAGTAGTCCGTAACATTGAAGTCACTTGAGAAGATTTATAATGCATACTTAATTCACTGTTAACAAGAAGAAATCAATCAGAGCTGCCATTATATAAAAACACATAGGTCTGAAAATAGATTTGCTAGCACTCTAGATCACTTGAGGACTCTGAGTACTTCCAGAGTGGTTTGTGACAAACTTCTCCATATATCTCTGTGCTCCCAAAAGGACTGACTAAAACATTGCAAACAAGTTTGTAAAAATAATTCCATCAGATGAGATTACATCATAAGAGTGTGAAAGCTACTGGACCAGGTGACAATAGGACTAAATACCTACAGCAGCAAAATGTCCTAGTGCAGTAGCATGATTTACATCCTTACTGTGAAAAGAGAATGGTCTTGCCAAAATTCCCTACCCTTGGCAGATGCCAGTCCATGCTGTTTTCTGAACCACATTTTGACATGGCCTAGGAAAGTAACATGGCAGTCAAAATCATATTGTGAGGCTAGTTAATAATTAAATAGTGAGGTCCCTGGCTTGGATTGTGTCAGGCTGTGGCTTGCTTTACTAGTAAATCCTTAAAAATAACTAAAATCCTTCAAATTCACTATGGATACCCTTCGGGAAGAGAAAAAGAATGTGAGTATTGTCAAAATAACCCACATCATCTGATAGTTAGTGGCTGTATGATTTTCTCAGAGATTTAGTGGTCTCTTCATATTCAATATCACCATATAGTTTTCTCTGTAAGGTTGTTCAAACCCTTTTTCAAGTGGTTTTAGGTTTCAGCATCCACAGTTGCCACAGCAAGCCTAACTCCATATTGAATGAAAAACTCCTGTCTATTGTCTGTTTTGAACCAGTGATCAGTCTGTTTTGTTGGAACCCTGGATTCAAAGAATTTCAGTCTTTCAGTGCTGACAGTCAGTGATCCTCAAAAGCGCACTGCATTTGGCCTGAGACCTTGGAAAAGGCTGCAAAAATTATGCGATAGCACGGAGATTGTGGCTGTGTAATTAAAAATAAGTGTGTTACATCACTGGGTGGAACATAAAGAGATGTAGAATTTCTGAGCTATAGTAATAAGTAATATACATGTAACAAGATGGAGGATTTTGGGTGTGGGCTAATTCTTCTTCTTCTTCTTTTTCACAAATTTGGGTGATTTGGTATTGGTTCAAAAAAATCTGCAGTGCGGAACCTAAGTAAATTAGTTATTGGAAGTAGATTAGTTGGCGTTTTATAATTGGGTAGTTTGGGCTTTAAAAGACCTTGGAAGACAGCAATCCAGGGCCATTTTCCACCTTGTTAACTTTGGAGCACAATCTCTACAGCTGTACTATAGAAAAGAAATAATAAACATCTAAGAATGTACAAGAAGATTCAGTCTCCTGCGTTTTAATCCAAACTCCGAGTAAAAGAACCAGCAGACAGGGAAAAGGAACCATAGAACCTCTCACTGTATCATCTGGTTCACTCTGCTCCTGGTGCTAGAGAATTGAACAAGTGCTAGAGAAGTTTCCCTGTGGCACTGTGCAGCTCTCAGGGCTGGACCTGATTCAAAACCAGGGTGTCAGTTAAGGGTAAATGATCAGGGAGAGATCTGGAAGAGACCCTGAGAGAGAGCCTGTAGAGAGAAGAGAGGGGACTCTACACCTGGCCCCAGGCACACACATGGTACCCTTGTGCTGACCTACCTCAGCATGTTGTCAGCCATGAAGGATGGGGGAGTCAAGTCTCTCCTGAACATTGAACCTACCTGTGACTAAGGGTTTTGATTTCTGAGCACTGTATTATTCACACTACCAATTTAGTCCAAAACTGTGACAGGCACACAGGATTCAGAGTCCCTTTTATATCCCACTTCAGCCACCTGTTTTCCATGCTGAACTATCCTAGTCTAATGCTGGTTTTACTTATATGAAGCCACTATAGTTCATAGATTATTCTTTTTGACTTCTTTATACCTCTTCATCTCTACCTTATTTTGAGAAATACTCCTGGGTCATCATGGAGGTACACAATGGTTTACTTTCTGTTCTTTTACTAATCATCATATATTTTTTGTTATTTCTTTTTCAAATTGGGTCAGTAATTCACAAAATTATCTGTTGCAGCCCTACAATAAGTTTACTTACAACAAGCTCAGAGCCAAATATCTATAAGGAAGATTGAGATTTATTTTTTATAGGTGTTTGTGTTACATCTATTTATGCATCTATTTATTTATGTTTTCCATTATATCTCTACAGAAACATATGAATATCTCAGTGAACTTTATCACTTTTGTCTCCACTGCCTTTTCCATCAACATAAAGAGGAAAGCTCTATTCTACTACACAGAGATAATACTCCTGTAACAATAGTAAATCAACAACTGCAAAACCTAGACATGTGGTAAATTCTAGGTTACATTCTGGAAATTTTGCTTCAAAATCTAAAATGAGGTACGTTATCAGACCTTAAATTATATATAGTGATGAGTTGAAAGGTTTAGTTTTGTGGCCACTATCACTACACAAATGTAGGCAGATTTGGCTCCTCAATGTAAACTAGGAAATGATCTCCCTCACATAATGCGCAGTCACTAATGGTCGGATGCTCTGGACTATTAGTTTCACTAATATGGTAGAAACTAGTTAAGGTCAAGCTTAATAACCAGATTGATGAGGCATTAATGTAAGCAAGAGATGTTCTTTTGTATAACCAGAAACCTGGAGCAATCAAAAGACTAGAGGCAGGTGCGATTTAGTAATCTAATTATCACAGATTTGGAAGGGATTAGAAATGAAGGAGAATAAGATTACCCAGTTATCTGGAACTTTTTATTCACAGCTGGATTGTGGGTTGACAATATAATTTAATCATTGGTGACCTCAATTTGATTTATATTCATACAGTAGAGTTTTGAAAAATCACCTTCTTTACTTAAATTAAAATTTGCATTACTATAACCTATACATTTTATTCAAAATCTTCCCTATTTATTTCATAGATGATTATTCTTCACAGCTGCTGTTAAAACTAGAAAATTCCTTGTTTGAATCAACTTTAATTGTTGAGGTTACATTATATCCATTAGCAATTGCATCATATCATTGTTACTAAAAATGTCTTTTTCTTTGTATAACTCAATAGGAGCAAGTGGTGCTTTAAGAGTAAAACTGGAAGTAATGGCTCTACTCAGAGAAGCTTAAAGTCTAAATGAAATAGAAAACACGATGAGAAGTGGCAGCGTGGAGGGAATGAATAAACAAAATGGAAAGAAGAAAACTGAAGGGGGAAACCATCCTTGGGAATGTTATTTAGGAACATAGGAGTAGTTCTTAATATTTTTTTTAAAAATATTTTTCCACCTTGTTTTGTTGTTGTTGTTTCAGTCTTTGTAAACATGTAAATTCAGATGAAAAGTCCTCACGGTATCATTGGAACATTCCCCCTCCCTCCCCATGCATCCCATTAATCAATTCTACTAGATGGATTTATGCTGAATATGTAGAAGAATGGAGATAAAGTTCCAGAATTCCTATGAAGATTAAAAAGTACATGGATATAAAGATGAAAAAAATGCAATAAGGCAAAAGAAGAAGGCTGCAAAACAGCTGTCCTTCAGTGGAAATGCATATATTTGTGTATACGTACACTTCACATGATACTGTTATATGTCAAACTGAACTGCTTCAGTCATTTTCATTATGTCTTGTTTTTCAAGGGGATTAAATAATTAGGGCAGATTTTTTTAAAGTAGGCACAGTGAAATAACAAGTAGATTAAAGAATACTTATTTTAAAGAGAGATATGTATCACATGGAGAAAGGCATAAAATATGGCAATTCTAGAGATAATAATAAAACAATTTGGGCATCAATATCCACTTAATCTTTCTTATGTGCAAATTTTTTAAAATATTACAATAAACAAACAAGCAAATGAACCTCTTCAGTAAGTAATAATTTTACTCTTAATGTACTGTGTTGTTCTATTTATAGTTCCATAAAATATGAAATTTATTCCATTCAAGTATGAAAACCTTTTATTTCTCCATTATAATAGATCTATTTTCAATATTAATTCTATAATTTTCTGTATTTTATCAATTTTTTTTTTCCCGAGTGACATTTTTTTATCTAGGAAGAAAAACAAAGGGAGATATTTCTCATTACTCCTCTTCCAGTGTGTTGGGGTATGGCCAGTTGAGTCTACTCAGTGTAACATATATGTACGTCATAGAGGAACCTAAATAAGGTAAAAAGAAAAAAAAATTAATTATCTCATAAACAAGGCATATATTGAACATTCGAGGTCATTAGCCATCCTTATTTTTTTTATTAATATATCTAGAGATCCCTTACATTAATCAAAATATAGGAAATACAATCGTCATTAAAAAAAACGAAGATAGTTTTTAAAAATTGAAACAAGAAAAATACATTATGAATTAAAATTTATGCTTAAAAATTAAAATTATTCTTATGATAAATAGATATACGTATGCTATTAATAGAACACTTTCAAAATATATCAATTCATAAACAAAACTGTAGGAAAAGAGAAGCTGATAGTAAGCAGTTCATTCAAGTACTTCTAAAGATATTTAAAGATAGAGAGGAAAGGGTTCCTATTGTTTTCTTCTTAACTATATACAATTATTTATCATTTAAACTTTGAAATTCTTATTCCTTTCCTGATTCCTCTAAAGAAAGAAGCTGTACTATCTTTTCTTGGACACTGTCACAAACTGAGGATAGCAACATCAGATGGACCTTGACTGAAAGACAAAGAACAAATATTTCTGTATGAGAAAATGTAGTAACTTTCCAAATATTTGTAATTCCAGTTGTGAAACTTGTCTGGCACTTCTTACAAGTATGTAGCCAGGAATGACCTGGTGCACTCTTCCCAGTTCTTCAGAGATGCAGTGTCTGCACCACCTTGTTTTGTGGGACTGAAATCAGAACACAAGTTAATTTGAAGCCTTGTAAACAGTAAAAAATATGATAAATCAAGGAAAATACAGGGGAAAAAGGTGAAGCAAACATGAGAATCCTTGAAATAAATATTACCTTAAAAGGAAATACAGCAATATCAAGAAAATAATAATAAAATAATATCAATACACTGTTTTTATATACTAATTAGGTTAAATTTTTTCATCCCCTTTCTAAACATAAATTTTGAAATCAGTCATGACCTGTGAAGATATATAATATTTTCCATCTGTTTGATATGTGTCTCCTCAAAAGAAAACTTCAGCCATCAGAACACTTTTCATTAAAATTTTCATTTATATTAATGAAATACTGTTACATTTTATTAATGATAAATAGATGCTGAAAAAGTAAAGTAATCTTTTCTGATAGGGAGAAGTGTCTTCACACCAGTTGTGATAGACTGATGGTCTGGGAAAACCTCCATGGAAAATTGTGAATAAAATGTTGGATGTGATCTCTTTCCAAATCAAGGTTGCTGGACTTCCTGAAGAGGAACTCAGGAAAAGCCCCTGTACCTCTTGCTGCTAGAGATGAACAGTGACTGCACAGTCACTTGCAGACCACACTGGAGCACTACAGGTCAACCTTCTTCCCTGTGTTGATTTCACACAGACATAGATGCCTCTACTCTATTTTCACTGTCAGCAACTGGGAATGCCTCACAGTACTCCCAGAGCCAGGTGGTATGGATAGGCTTTCCTTTTGGCCCACAGCTTTACTGCAGATTATCCTCTGCCATGAAATCAAGTTTTACCACTAAAAACCCCAGCTCGTTGTGCTCTGAGTGTAAATTAATGCACATACTGCCAATTCTAAGAATCATGAATTGGAATGAAGCAGGAGGCAAAGCCAGACTGTCAGTATGAGTATGCCAATATGAAATTTATCTTATTTTCAAAACTGCACAGAAGCTTGTCCTCTCCTAATACTGAGTTAAGAGTTACCTTCATCTGTGCCTAATAAGCACAGCTTTTACCAGGGATTTGATGTTTTGGTTATTCAAAGGCTCCGAAGCTGATTTTAGAAACAATGAGTTTAGAGACAGTAGGCAATATTGTTTAAAATTACTATTACTCTCTAATTCATAACACTATATTTTAGACTTGAAAGCAATCTTCCTGAGAATCTAAAAAAGCAATTATGTTACACTTGCTGAGTCTTCAAGATTTAATAATTTTTAACTGGATAAATATAGACATGTTATGGCGACATTGGTTTTATTTAAAATTAAATGAATTTCCAGATTTCAAGCTTTCTAACAATGAAATTATAAACAAGGGTTATTCAAGATCTAATAATGTCAGTAATATATAGAAAATCAAAATCTTACAACAATCAGGATAAGTTTTTATTTCCACCTTCAAAATATGTTTTTGTTTTAAAATATCCTATTCCATTTACAGGAGTCATGTCTTTATGGGAAGGTGCTAGAGTATCATCCAAACTCTCTTAACTTACTATACCATGTAAATCAGTTTCGCATACAATAAAGCTAAAAACACATCTTAAGCAGTAAGATGTGAGAAATAGAATAGCTCTTTTAAGAACTCAGGAATGTCTGGATCACTATTCTACAATCCTACTGGTGTTATTGGAAGAGTTACTTTTTTGATGGCAGCAAAGATGAATAGTAATTTCTTTTTCTCTTTTTCTTTTTTTTTCAAGCACTGTTGCTTCTGCCTCTGGCTCCAAATTCATGGCAACTTTCTTTGTGGCTTTGTTGATTTTCATCAGAAGGATTAGCAAGGAGATGTGGAAAATAATCCCTCCCTTTTTCTATTAAAATTCTCTAAACCCATTACAGTTTTCAGAAATAAAAGACACAAATTTATAAATTAATTATTGTGTAAAATTATTAAGTTAATAATAAATAATACCCATAAATCCATAATATTTACTTTACAGGATTTTATTTTGGCTATTGTCCACTTGTTTCTTTAGCAAAGCGTAGCCCATCACAGAGCTGTTAGCACTCTGGAGCTAGGACAAAGACAACTGTGTTCAAATTCAACTTCCCAATGAAGTAAAACAACTCTTAAAGCACCTCCTAAATGAAGTCCTATAATTGCAATAACTTAGTGATATAGACCTGATATTTCCAACCAAAGTTGTATTTTGATCTGTCTTCTGGCAAAGGCTTTGTCAAAACTATCATACTTTTCTTTAATAGATTACAATCTGAACTTCAATGCTAATTAAAATAATGACAGTTTTTGCTAGCTTTAGCTGGCTCTTAATCTACAATTAAGACAGAAGGAAATTAGTGTTATACTACCAAAGGACACAGAGAAATAACCTAATATGAAGGCCAAGTTGGATGGGGTTTTGAGCAACCTGGTCTAGTGGAAGGTGCCCATGGCAGGGTGGTTGGAACCAAATCATCTTTAAGAACCTTTCCAACACAAACCATACTAAGATTCTATGATTCAATAATGATATTTTAATATTCTAGAGAGTAAACAGTTCCTGTAATTTTATTTTATTTTTTTAATGAGAACTAGAGAGTAAACAGTAATGAGTGGTGTACCTCAATACTCTATACTGGGACCAATACTATTTAAGATCTCTATCAATGACACGGACAGTGGGATTGAGTGCACCCTCAAAAAGTTTTCAGATAACCCCAAGCTGAGTGGTGTGGTTGATCCTCTAGAGGGACAGAATGTCATCCAGTAGGAACTTGACAGACTTGAGGAGTGGGCCCATGTAAAACTTATATAGCTCAACAAGGTCAGGTACAAAGCAATATTCAATATCAATAAAGACTGGGGGATGAATGGATTGACAGCAGCCCTGCCAAGAAGGACTTGGGGGTGCTGGTGGGTGAAAAGCTGTATATGACAATCAGCGCATGCTTACTTCCCAGAAAGTCGGCTGTATCCTGGACTTCAAAATAAGTGTGGCCAGTAGACCAAAGGATGTGATTCTCTCCCTCTACTCCACTCCTGTTATGCTACACCTTCAGTACTGCATCCAGTTCTGGATCCCCCAATACAGGAAAGCACTGATGTGTTAGACTGGGTCCAGAGGTGGGTCATGAAGAAGATCAGAAGCCTGGAACACCTCTCCTATGAAGAAAAACTTCGAGAGTAGGGTCTGTTCACAAGACAAGGCTCTCAGGAGACTTTACTGTGATCTTTCAGTAATTATAGGGGTCTTGTAAGAAAGATGAAGAGAGGTTTTTAACCAAGAATGGAATCATATAATGACATTCCTGATTCTTCTTCTTCTTCACTGGCATATCTCTTCAATATTATGAAATACGTGGATGAAATAGTACTTCCTACATTGCAGCGACAGTACAAAATGTCTGTGAAAGTTATAAATTTCATTCATTTAAACATAGACTCAGGAGTCATTAGTATATTCAGGATTTCTTTGGATGACAGGCCTGAAATTAATTTCAAGTGGGTGACATTTAAATTTAGGTGTCTGCTTCCATTATCATCAGCAGAGATCAATGGAGCCCACAGAACAAACACCATGTGAGGGCCGAGTCAGTCAGCTGTCCAGACGTAACTGATAATAACATTTGAGAGGCACCAGGATATGTTAGAGATCCACACAGAGGTGGCAGATATGGCACTCGGGAGACCAACATCACTGTTGAATGGCAGCTGGAGGACAGCCAGTATCTGCTATGGTATCACTCATCTTCCTGGACAACTCTGTTGAGGCATTTGAACAGAGTCCAGTGTGTCTATTAAATGCCTTCATGGAAGGCCAGGGAAGGATTACAGTTGGCAAAGCTGAACTTCAAAATTTATTTAATGGTTCATTTGCAGTTTATAGGCAATGCTCTTAATGAAAAGTTTTTACTGATCAGCATGACTGGACCTCAGAAAGGCATAAAACACAACAGAGACATGAAAAAAAATTAGGTGCACAAAGAACTTAACTTACTTGAACAGAAGAATCCCAAATTGTATTCTTTGTACTGGTTCACATCTTCAGAAGTCCAAGCTTGTTCATTCCTGCTTGACTAAAATAATCTAGAAGAAAGCGTATAAATATGTTGACGTAGCATTCTGATGCAAAGATGGTGTACTAAAATCAGATACAAAACACTTTCAAAAATATGGCCAAATGCAAATGTCTGCTGATGCAAGCAGTTCCTTAGAGAGAAATAAATAAATCTTAGACCTGTTAAAATTTTTTTATTACTGAAGTAGATTAATATTTTGGCACTCCACTGAAAAAACAGAAAATGCAATATTTGAATTTTTAATATTGGTAGATGATAAAATTCTGGATTTCCATATATATATTACAGCATTAGTGAAACTGTGATACTTAGTTTCTTATCTACAGTTTCATTTTTCTCAGCATAATCACTAGACGAATATGCCACCAGGAACAAGTGTAATTTGTTGTGGTGATAATGTATCAGAAATTTTATGTAACTTGATAATTTTTTATGATAACACAAAAATGAAGATCATGTTTCTGACTATAGCTTTGACAAAGATATGGTTAAGTATGTAAAAAAGATTCATCTGTTCATCTGTTGGTCAGATATTTTACTGTAAAGATACCACCAAAATGTGTTTCTCATTACATTGAAACAAAATGAGTCCATCTGATTTCTAAGTTATTGTCAATGGGTATTATTAAAATGAAGATAATCTTTCAATACATTGGGTTTTTTTACCCTTAGAATATTAGATTTTTTAAAATTTTATTCTGTGTTTTTATCTACTTACACATATCTTTCTTTGAAGTAATTCCTGTATGAAGGTTTTGGTATAGAACTCTCCAAGAATTTCTCTCAAAATGCAATCTCAACACTACTGCAGCAGTTTCCTCTGTCCTGCACAATTATTCATCATGCTCTGAAAGCTCCTCACCTCAAGACATCTCTCTAAAATTCTCTTTAGATAACAGTTTTCCACAAAATTATTAAACTTGTTGTATCCATGATGCAGTCTTCTAGTTCTGTAAGATCATGCTACCAATTAAATTCTTCATTGCTTTTGATTCTAGGATGCCGCTGGGCTCGCTGTGCTGCCCGGGAGGCGAGCTTATGACTTGCTAAAGTGCTCCGCTGTGGAGCAGACTGTGGGTTCTGAGCACCCTGCAGCAAGGTGAGAATGGAGCTGTTCGCTCTGAGCCCCTCTTTGGGGCTGGCCGGAGCCCAATGGCAAGTTGAGCAACCCGCGGAGACAAAGGAGGGGGAGGGGCCCTTTGTAACAGCAGTCCGAGTTTGTTCCCTGAACAGAGAGAGCACAAAGAGCCCCGAAAGCCGTCTGCAGAAACCTTTTGTACTACTTTGAGAAGGGGTATGAACAAAGGGACAAACCAATAGAGCATGTCGTGAGCTGACCGTACATAGGTAACAGGGGCATTAGGGAGGAACATATTTTAAACAAACCAGTGGGGATAACAAGACAGTGTAACAGTCCAGAAACTTTTCTCATGCCTAAGACAAGGGAGTAGTTCGGGGGAGGAGGTTCCCACCGGTATGGGTTTTCAGGGACGAGGCCAATTCCCAGCGCTGTTTTCAGCATCGGGGCTGGACTCAATCTCCGAGCAGCTGTCCCCGGTGGGAAAATCGTCCCAGCTCACATCTTTATTTACTTTGAGAGCTAAGGCAGACTGGGTCACCGTCACACCAGGAGTTCCTTTTGGGAGCCACCAGATATATTTGAAGTTTTTAATCAATTTTGTTATTGATTCATTTTGGCTCTCAGTCATTCTTTAGATTAACATTTGCTTACCTTTTATGTCTGCTTGAGTTACACATGGTTTTCTTAGGGTCTATTCCTGGACCCATTTTTTAGGGTTTATGGCATGCTTACCATACCAAGAAGTTTTTCTGGTGTGTGTTCTAATTTTGTGTCAAAGTTTTCAAATCCTGGAAAAACTCTTTACTTTGAAAATAAGAAATATACTAACTTGTTAAGACAGAGATTTCCGTATTTCATTTCATAGACCTTCACAGAAGACAAGGAAAACCAAGTAATAGTTAAGACTAATGAAAGGCCTCACATATTTTTTCAGAGATACTTAGAAAGGGATAAACTGTAGCTCAGAAATAAATCCTACAATAGGGTTTTCTGTTTTTTAAAGTTTTGGATCAATGCTATTGCAAGCATGATAATTGAACTACAGTTTGGGAATTCATGTTGTGAAAAACATAGTAGCTGTTTTTATTACTATTTCTAGTTAGAAATTGAACAATTGCAGCTATTTGAATTTGAAGAATTAGGGTTTCTGTTAGGCCTACTGCAGAAATTGTTAGAAATGTCACTTCAGGTACTTTCAACTGCTAATTTTCTCATTAAAGTTTAAATGGAAGTGAATAATTTAAAAGTATCTGCAGGCAGAGCAGTTTTACCGCTCTTACGGAATGAAGAAAAAAGTTAAGAATGTAATCTGTCTGAAGGCATGTTCAGAGATGATAGCTTGACTACTGAGATCCAGTACTGTCTGTAGAAATCTCAGTAAACTGACAGACTTATTCCATATGTTACTTTTTATTTGCCTCACTGACACTGGATTCTGCATCTAGGTGCTGGGACAATTACAGGTCTGTTAGGACAGACAACGGGTTTGTTCTGTTCATAAAGGCAGATTTACTTTCTTCTTAGCCTTGAGGAACATGCACATTAACTTAATTTTTTAAAATTATTATTTTCAGATAAATCTGGGTGGATGGATCTCCACATCTTAGGATAAAGGGAGAAGAGAAGTACTCCTTTCTCCTTTTCCTATCTTTTTATCTACGGGCCAGTTCTCTGTCCTGAAATAGCTGTGCAGACAGTCAGTAGAAAAGTTTCCATGAACATCCAGGCCATATTAAAATAACAGTACAAATATAATTCATGTCTCTTGGAATTATTAATTTCAACTAAAAAACCTGCAAATTTTTATCTTAATATCTAGTCCTTAGACATAGTTTGTGATGGAATTTCCTGCTGATGATATTAGAAAATTTATTTTGAAGATTATTAATAACTAACAGCTAAAATAATCAAGTTGATTATGTATTTAATATATAACATGTATTATAAAATTAATTAAGCATTATTTTAAATGGTAAAATTTTCTTTAGATTGTGGAGATTAGTAAAAAAATTCTCCATCTTCTGCTGTCTGAGAGTAGAATATAAAGCACCAAATTTTCATTTTCTTCAAATCTAAATTAACTGAGCTAACATGATATAACCATATCAGTCTTGATATCTTTGATATACTGGGGGTGTACATTATTTCCCTAATTTTCACTGTCTACTGTATTATAATACAATGACCTGTCTCTAGCAAGAAATGACTATAGTGATTTTTTAGGAAACAAGCAATTACACAATAAGGCAGAAAGAGAAAAGGTAATTAAAGGGAAGAAAAAATGTTTTTCTAAACAAATACATATACTTTGAAAAGCAAGATGAAGGATTCATTTACACGCCTTCTGGGGAAATAATTTAATTTAATTATCTATTCTCCTAGCCTTGAAACTCAAATCATTCATTATGCACCTGATGAAAAGAAACACAAATATGACAGCAAAGTAGACAATTATTTTAATTTGTAGTGCTGAGTAAATAATAGTAGAATGCAATGCACAACTGTGGTAATATCAAACTGTGGTTATTTAAACTGAAAGATAACTGAAGAAGAGATTTCTACACTGCAGGGTACACATTATGTTCAGAGGAGACTGTTCTTCAAAATATTACCAGTCTATCTTCATTGCAACAGGACTGGGTAAATTTAATAATCAATTTATTAAAAGTAAAAAAAAAAAATTCCTTGATGCTCTATTTCTAAAATGGAAGACCTAACTTTTTTTTTTTTAATGTACTATTATAATTAAACAAGAAATAGACCAGAATCCATGCTGTAGGTCAGGTGGACAGTTGATACAAGGTGTTGTAAGTCCATTGACTTCACCAAGAAAAATGTTGTATTGTACCAGCAGAAAAGGTGATCTGAGAGTAGAAAAAAGCAATGAAACTGTTCCTGCTGTTTATTTGTCCAAAATGTAACAGGTGAATGCAGCAATAAATGACGAACATCCACATGCATTTTAATTACTTATTATTGAATTTTCACTATGCAGTTGTGAATTGTGGAGATGTTGCATCTTAATTAGAGGGCAGGACAGATGGTGAAAGCTTAGTCTGTGTTAAAATAACCTCAGGTGCCGGCTGACTATGGACTTCAAGCAACATTTCATAATAAAAAAGCTAATTGTCCAGTCAAAATACAAAAGATGTTTTATGGAAATATTTAGTACAAAAAGTCATTGAAACTATGTGGCTTCTTCATATGTTTTTTTCCTTCTGATTTCATATCAGCTGATAATTTTGTTTAATCTTTTACCTGTGGGCTAGATAAGCATTAGATTCTTGAGTTTAAAGAAAGAAGGCAGAAATTTAGTTTGTGTCTGAAAGAAATTTCATTTTCATTACATCCATGTACATTATCCTACAAAAAGCTCAATACTTTAAATTCTTCACAGCTATGACTCTGTACTGGAGCAACACAGAAAGAAATGTGCATCTCCTAACCAGAGTCTCCTCTATGACAGCAAGTTGAATGTTTTTTCTCCTCTCACCTACCATTTCCTAGGATACAGAGTCAACAAAGGTATGGGAAAAACATAACAATAGGAAATGGTAATTTAAAAATAATTATCTATGGGCCAATTTATCTATGGTCCTGTTTTATTTTTCTGTGGCACACCAAAGCCTTGACTTGTTTCCTCTGGATATTTGAGATAGCAAATTCCATGTTTCTGGCTAGAAGAGTCCATTATATTAATGTAGTATAACCTCTTCAAAGCAAAGACATAGACCATCCATAAGAGTACAAAAGGAACAGTGCCAAGTGCTATTGTAAAAGAATACATTCATGCACGCAGAATCTATTACTTTATGCGAAAATAGTTTTGCTTTGAATATGCATGGATCGACTGAATTGGTGTCAGGCCTAGTGATGGTTCTTTCTTCTGATCGAAAAAATGGTGAATGAACCTGTGCAGGAACAGGTTTTGGAAAAAAACAGTACCAAGACCACCCCAACAGAAAACCGTCCTGTGGTCCATTGAGATACTAAGTACAAAGTGTGGTATGACTCCACCAAGGATGAGACCAAGAAATGCTATCTAGCTCCCATATCTCAGTGAAATCATTAACCATGTCACAGCAGCTGTCGAGGGGATATCTAAATGGCATTGTTATCCTAGTGTAATGGGTTCCTGTCAGAAGAAAATTTCTATATATGGGCTAGAAGGGACTGCAGAGTATTTTGATAACCCAGTCCAGATACACCATGATATCCACCCACCTCAACAATACAGGACTGGGTTTTAGATCAGTTTGACCATGTTTCAAAAGTATTTTTCTATTATTTCCATATTCTTACACTGCTATATTTTAACAACATTTGAATTCTTTATTATTTGCAAGTGATTACAATAGTTCATAAGAACAAATCTTATGAGGGTTCTCATGACTTTGTGTGTTTACTTCCAATCCAAGATATTCTATGATTCTATGGTAACTGAACCATACGCTAAAGCAAGTTTTTAAATAACAGCTGTGATCTGTATTACTTCAGCAAAATACTGGCTGATACATTTTTCAAGAAATTTAGTCTAGGCTTCAATTATTCTAATAGTTTACACACAGTATACAATGAAACATGTTGTTCCAGTGGGGGCCAAAACCCCAGATTAACAGTAAAAAAATACAATCAGCTAAAAAAGAAGAAGATAAAAATGGTCTATCAGTAATGATTAAGATTGCAAGTCAATAAACCTCTATGCTTCTTTGTGTTGAGCAGGCAAAAGTTATTTAAGCATTTTCTGCCCGTTGAGCATATGCTGCTGGTTTTGAAAGTCTTGTGCTGATTTTGCTAACTGACAAACAGCATTTTTAAAAACACTTCTGAGGACAATATTCTCCACTTTATTTTCTAAGGAAAGTGAATTTGCAAATGCAAGTTTAGAACAGCAAAATTAATATAACAGCATTTATCACCAAACAATTAGAACAGATTCAAATATGCATATTTGCTAATGTACACTTCCCATACAAGTAACAGAAAAAAGCTTTTACTAATTACTTACCCCCACTGCTGCTTTTTTAAATTGGAAATATATACTGTTTTTCCTAACAGATTTGCTTGTTTTCTTCATCCACAGGAAACATTATTGCCCAGATTCTCTTCAAGTCCAAACAAGCGTAGTAATGCTTAAATGTGTGGAGTGCTGGGGAAAAGAAACACAAAAAACCCAACAAGGAACCTGTGCTGGTTTGAAAGCAAACCAGTGGGAGACACCAAGTCAGAATAACAATTTAATAGGAAAATTAAAAATAAAGGCAGAAAACACTGCTTAAACTGACAGAGTCAGGATACAACCTGACACCCTATTAGTCAGGGTGGCTGTAGCAGTTCAATAAAATGGTGGCTGCAGTCCTCCTGAAGTGATGGGTGTGGTTCTGTCGAAGTGGTGATTCTGTATGTTAGCGTAGAAACACATAATCACAGAATGATTATATGCAGGTGCTTTTATTGCAGAGCTCTGGGAATCGGGGTACAACCCCAAATCTGATTCCAACATGAGTNACACAGTGTAACAGTACTACCTGTGCTATAGGTACACACACACAGGTGCAGAGTCACAAGATTTAACGGAAACAATGCTTATTCAGAGCCTATCTAAGCTACTACAATTCTAGAACATTTTAACCTATGCTAACATGTAGAAGGGTCTGGTCTTCCTTGGAAGGTCCAGTAGTGGCTATGTAGCTCTCGTCCTCTGGGAATCCAGTAGGAAAGGCTGCCTGTGGTGTTCAAAATCTCAACTTATATCCAGGATGGGAAGCTTGGTTCCTCCCTCTGGGCAGAGCATCTCACAATGGGATGATGTAATTTTGTCAGTCAGGCAGTGAGACTAGATGGCCCATTAACAGAAGATAGTCCGGAGGGAGGAGACAAGGAACACCACCCCACCTGGTTTCAACAGCTCATGGAGATGGTAATAGAATACACTGCAACCCAGGACAGAACTCAAAAGAAAACAATAATCACAAGAATATAAATCTCCTGAAATTGTTCCTAAATTAACAGATTTATTATTGTTATCTTTACCTCCTTAGCACAGAGTGATATGAACCAGACTGGTCATGTGTGAACACAATTAGCTGCAGGCAGGCCCACCCTTTAAAACATGGTTTTGTGATAATTATTCCCCAGTGAGAATGGATCCCTGTTGCTTATAAATTTGATCATAAGGTAGAGAAATTAAATTACAGAACAGGGATAGTAACTGAAAGGAACACGAGTTTACACATGAAATTCAGAGCAAAGTACAAATGACAAAATACAAAAAACAGATATGCAGGGAATACTATGCCATTTTGATTCATCTCAGTGAGGACAGCATGGTGCCATTTTATGGCTGCTGGAGAAACCACAGAGTAGCTGAACAGTCAACATACACTTCCTCATTCTATCTGCAAAGGGGTTTTTCTAGAGATGATGCAGCACCAGCTTTAAATACCGCTGGTAAACTGATGTGCATATTGCTAGGGCGATTACCAGGAGCAGTGGTCTATATTCAGACAAGGATGTTATTCTGTGGAATGCTGGCTGTTTAGTTACAGTATATTTATGGAGTTAACAGTTTCTTGAATGACCAAACAAAGGTACTCTTTACAAACTTAGAAGTATCCCACCCTGATGAAACAAATGCCTACTGCTCCCTGATGTCAAAATAGGAGGTTTTGCTTGCATAGTTATGCTAATGCCATGCCTATCATTGATATGAACAATTTCAAATCATAGAATCATTTGGATTGGAAAAGACCCTTAAGATCACTGAGTCCAACCATAAACTTAACACTGCCAAGACCACTAAATGAAAAATGAATTGAAAAGAAAGTCAACATAAGGCAGATAGAGTATGGCCTAGAATAACACAAACAAATAGGTAAAAACTGAACATATAAGAAATTACTGATTATCAGAAGACCATGCTCCTAATATAAAGTACTACACAGAATGAAATTAATCTAGCCAGAATAAAGATGCTCTGTTATGGCAAAGCACATGTGTTTTGATCCTAAATTAATTTCAACATGTTGGTTAATGAGTTAAATTCTCTTAAAATTTACAGAATTCAAGCACAGTAAGCTTGTCAAAAGCATGTCAGTTCTGGCTGACATGCCACAAAGTTGATGACTAACAGGTGGTGATGAGCAAATTCTGAAAATAGCTTTCAGCTGTTTCTGACTATGTAAGTAGCTTTAGTTTCCAAATCTCAGGACCAGAAGCCTTCACAGGTTTTTTTCTCCCCCCATTTATAGACTATTTAGATGAGCTCACAGTTATGTGACAGAAGTTAGGGTTTGTTGGTTTTTTTAGCTAGGCTTGCTTATTTGAACACCATTATTCATATGAATAAAAGGAGTATTTAGGAACTGATGGTCTCAAAACCGTATGGAGCAGTGCAGGTATGAAGGTGGGAAGAAAGGTTGGTATGCAGGTGAGATGGGGCAGGAATATATCTACAATTTTGCTAGTATTATAGCTGCAAAAACCTTATTCATGCTCTTGTATGAAATTAGGGCAAGTAAATCAGATTACTGATTTACTGTATTCATTATAAAATTCTATTTAATCTCCTATCTTTAAAAGATTCCGCTTCTCTTACTTTTAACTATCTTATTTTTCTTCAATCTCCTTGTTCCTTATGTATTTGCTGCTCTTCTCCATCCTTAGGATACTAAGTTAAAAGGTCATAGATCTTCATATAAGCATGAAGGAAGAATATTAGCAGGATTTAAAAATATTTTTATTGAACTTTAAGTTATTCTTATAAGGAAAAACTCAGAATGTCTGGTTAAAATTATTATTCATCCCAGCACAACGTGACTTTTCAATAAATTAATATCTGTCTCAGGGTATTAGCCTAGTACTAGCTCTTGACATAGGTGTGAAGTGCATTTGCTTAGCTAGCTTATCTACCTGACATTTGTGGAGTATTTATACATAGCTGTTTAAGAACATATGCATAAAGCTTTGGAGCAAAAGTGACTTTCTTTTTTTTAAGTTTTTTTCTAAGCAATAGTTTATTCTGGCTAAAGGTCACTGAATCTTACCTGCTAGTATGACTTTTTGTGTTACAATATGGCAATAGTTGAAAAACAGAACATTACATTTTTTAAAAAAGAAGACTACCTTATAAACAAATCAAAGATCCTCTGAATGATAATAATAATAAAAGTAAATTAATTTTTCCTGTGGATTTTAGGTGGGATGTGATGTCTCCCTTGCATTTGTATTTACTTCCATTAACTGGAGCAGGCAGATACAGATTCTTTTGCTGCCAGTGGAAAAATTTCCATTTATTTCAACAGAAAAGAAACAATCTCAATTTTTTTTGTTTGTTGGTTTCTATTGCTAAGTGAAATTAACCCATTTGAGTAGAACATAAAAAGCTTGCAAAGAAGAATAAGTCTTGGTGGTACAAGTAGTACACTGGTTTCAGAGAAAACTAGTGGGTCTTTTTATGATAAATATTAACCGCATTAGCATAGACATGAAATCTTATGTATCAACAGATTCACATTACCACAAGCCAATGATTAGCTATGAAGATGTCATGATCCACACCAAATCCAAAAGAATGGCTTAGATATATAATATTAATAAAACATACAGCTTTTCTATGTTTGTAAAAACTAGTATAAGAAAATACATGTCTATTAAAAGAAAAAGAATGGGTTAAAAAAAACCCAAAGCAAAAAAAAAGTCTAAACAAACCAGATGAAAACCTATGGATTTGCTTCTTGCTAAAATACATTTTCATTAGGTTGGTTGGTTGAGCTGTTATTCACTTGAGTTTCTAAGAATAAATGGATTTATTTCTTACTGTCTTATACCAAAGCACCACTCATGTTAAAAAATAAGTTCAGTGTTCTTTAAAGTTACTTTCTAAGGGCCTATTCTATTAGGATGGACCAAATTTCCAAGTTACATGATGTTCCTTTTGTGCCTCCACACATAAATTTTTAATATTATTATTCCATTCATGCCATTCAATTTAAGGCCTGAATATCATATTTTTTCAATTTTTATGTCATTTTCATTCCCAGTTCTGCAAAACAGAAGAAGAAAGTCCATGGTGAAACACTATCCCTCAATTAGCTCTTTATTTCATAGCTACCATTCCTGCTCACCTTGCATATAATTAATGGAAGGAAAGATTGCAAAATTCAGTAATACTTTATAGTCTTCCTTTGTATTATTTTATCTGGTGCATATCAGTCCTATTTGTCTCTTTCACATAGTTCATAATTCTAAAAGATTAGTCAGTGCGCAATGCTGCCAACTGTGTAATATTTTATATTAATCTCTACCCAACCAGCTAGAATAATTTATAATTCAATTCCTGGCATCGGGACAGAGTCCCATCTTCTATATTCAGTCCTTATATCAATATTATTATCTACTTTTCAATACATTTCACGTAAAGGAGACAATCTCAATTTCATAAATAAGACCTTTTCTTCATCACCACATTTTGACAAAATAATTCTAGGTTACCACTGTTCAGGGAATTTTTCCCCCAAAATATTCGAATCCATTCATTTTGTGTTCTTCTTGAATGGCTTGCTATCACCATCTGCTTATGGTCCAAAGTATCCTTGAGTTCTCAGAGTCCTTTTCTTCAGTCCTGTCACTTCCTTCTTTCCAAACCGCCTTTTCAACTTCCTATGACTAAACTTTTTAAGGTTATTCCTGCAGTATAATACTCTAAAAAGAGAGAAAGTTAGATGCTGATTATATTAGTTAATTGAACTTTGATTTTAAGAGATTTATTAGTCTCTGCACTATTTGTGTTTGTTTGTTTGGGTTTTTTTTTTTACCTTTATCTTTTCCTTGTGTTTTCATCTCAAGCTGTTTTATTTTGGAAAATACTTGCATAATTACAATTACATAATTGTCATTATTTCTAGGACTATTGTTTCATTATCCAACTTAAGTAATGGATAGATTTCCTCCTTAGTTCAGCCTCTATATTCAGCCTTATGCCTATGAACGAGTCCTTAAGTTGCGTCTCCTTTTAGTTATCAGTCATTTAGTCATCTATATAGTTCTAACTCTTAGCATCGGATGTACTGGAAGCCTGATATAACTGGAGAAAGTTGATAAAGAGTCACCTGTGGAAACATCATTCTTATTTTGAATTTCAATCACAGTTGTATTATTGTATTGTTCATTCTTTACCATGAATTATTGTAATTCACCAAATCTGTTTAAATACTCCAACAGTTTCTTTATGACACACCATTCATATGACAAACCTATTCTTCCACAAATGTACTGTACAAGAATGCTTTTGAATAATTCTTTACATCCCTTCCCTCTTCTGCATTCACACTTCTTTTCCTCCTATTCAGTTTTTTTCAGTGTTTAATAACAGAATTATTGTCTTCATCAGACAGCTATTCTCTTACCCTAACTCAAGAAAATATATGTTTAGTTTCTACTTGCTTATTTCATTCTACTCGACTCTGTCACGGAATCACAGTTATATATGTTGTATATGTCATTAGGTTTTTTTATCACTGCTTATCCTTGCCACAGGCACAGTTGTCTCATCATGCATGGTATTTTTTAAGCAGAATATGTGCATAACTATACGTCTACTACACAAGTGTACACCTTTATATACACATCAGTAATGGAATTAGAGATGACTGTGATGGGACAGTTTAACAGGCTAACAAATCAAGTAAATTTTAAATTTTAAAAGAAGATTAGATTGACATTTTGCAGCAGCACGCTTTGTGCAAATGACCATTTATTATTCACATCACTAGTTATTAGTTTGTGTACAAAATTGTTTGTCCATAACCTCACACCCTCGTAACTTCATTAGCTGTGAATACACAATGCCATCTGGGTCCAGGTCCATGCTTGCCAGTAGGACAGACACGTGGACATGCAGTTGGTCAAAGGAAAGCCATGAAGATGATCAAAGGGCTGGAAAATTTGCAGTATGAGGAAAAACTTAAGGACATAAGTATTGCCTCTGCTGAAAAAGAGGGGACCTCATCATAGTATTCCAGTACTTGAAGGGAGCTTTAAAGAGGATGGAGGTTATCTCTTCACAACAAGACACATGGAGCTCTCCCAAGGCAGGTATTAGAGAAATGTTTAGGATGAGTGTGCAACTTCAGTCTCTCTCTCATTCCTTTGTTTTCTCCTCCACAAGGAGTCATGTGAAGAACACAAAGGTCAAAAGGTACAATTTGCATGACGATAGGTTTAATCTCAACATAGGAAAGAAACAAATTACATAGGAAACTATCAAATTACTGGAAAAACCTCCCCAAGAGACATGCTAGAATCCCCATCGCTAGATTTTTCAAATTATTATGGGACAAAATACTAGATAATCTCATCTAGGTTCCTTTGGCCATGAAAGTTTGGACCTTTTCAGGCCCCTTCCAACCTGGGCTATTCTATGATTCTATAATACCAGAGCAAGTCTGAGGAGGGCTGCTGGCCCTTGAGGCAAGAGCCTCTTGCCTCCTGGAGGAGAGACGCCTGAAGGCCAAACCTCCTGGGATAACCAACCTACTTCTTGGTTACGGTGAGGAAAAGAGCCACTCCCAAGGTGCTTTGCTTCTCTATGGAGATAACCTGTGTCTCGTTGGCTGATCGAGTCCCACCCCACCCCCTGCCTTCCCCATAAAAAACCTCCTGCATTCACCCCTGAACTCAGGGGAGCCTTGCCTCTGGCCCCCTTCGCAGGGATGGCTGAATAGAGCTACCTGTGGAATTCGCCATGCAAGACTCCCTCGTCTCTCTATCCCCGGGTCCTGCCAGGCAGTTTCATATGAGCTGATTTCACAAAGAGCTGGATCACAAAGAACTGAAATCACTTTGTAGCTAAAGCAGCTGCACTTGCTGAAACTGCCCATCGCTCCGGAGAAGTTGCAAAGGCCCCCAGAAAGGCCCTTCCCCTGGCGGGGCGCTTTGTCTAAGAAGGTTGCAACCCCAGATTGTCCAGCCCAGGACACCCCGAAAGCAACACCAGTCAAAGAGCTACTAAGATGATTACAGAATCACAGAATGGTTGAAACCAGAAAGGACCTCTAGATCATGTAGTCCAATTCCCTTGCACTGTCAGCTTAAGCAGGTTGCCCAAGATGGTGTCCAGTCAGGTTTTGAAAATCTCTGTAAACAGAATCCACAGTCTCCCTGGGCTACCTGTTCCAGTGTCTGACCATCCTTGCAGTAAAGATGTGTTTTCTCTGATTAAGGGACTAGAGAAGAGCAGGGGACTGGAGCATCTGTCATGTGAAAAGAGGCTAAGAGGGCTGGGAGCNCGCTTTGTCTAAGAAGGTTGCAACCCCAGATTGTCCAGCCCAGGACACCCCGAAAGCAACACCAGTCAAAGAGCTACTAAGATGATTACAGAATCACAGAATGGTTGAAACCAGAAAGGACCTCTAGATCATGTAGTCCAATTCCCTTGCACTGTCAGCTTAAGCAGGTTGCCCAAGATGGTGTCCAGTCAGGTTTTGAAAATCTCTGTAAACAGAATCCACAGTCTCCCTGGGCTACCTGTTCCAGTGTCTGACCATCCTTGCGGTAAAGATGTGTTTTCTCTGATTAAGGGACTAGAGAAGAGCAGGGGACTGGAGCATCTGTCATGTGAAAAGAGGCTAAGAGGGCTGGGAGCGTTCAGCCTGAAGAAAAGGAGGCTTAATGTTGCAGTGCAAAAACCTTAAAATCCATCTCCCAGTTATGGCGAGTTCCCACAGCCCCATGCAACCCCACTGGTTTGCGTATTCTCCTCCTAGTTTTATGTATAAGCCTATGTTTATGTACTTCTCCTGTTCCATATGCATTATGTTCCAGAATGTTCCCCTTTTCTCAGTACCCCATTGGTTGTCTGTATTAATCCCGCCTCTGTTCTATCCCCATTGGCTGTTCCCCTCTTGACTCCTCCCATGTTCCCTTTCCCTATTGGTTGTAACCCTTTACCCCGCCTCCCTTTGTCCTCTATAAAAATCATTGTACTTCCCTGCTTCCTGGTCTTGCTGCCTCTGAACCTTCAGAAGAATAAACCCCTGGAACCCCTGCACAAGACCCCTCTCTCCTCCTTCACTTCTGCCTTCATGCCTGACCACCAGTCTGGGGGAAGCTCCATTCCTGGGTGAGGAAGCTGCGTCCTCGTTGGTTTTTGTGTGCCGCTCCTGCTCTGGTGAGGGTGTCACAGTGCAGACCTCCGAGCTTCCTTCACCCGGGCTCGCGCGCCACAAGCAGCTGACCCGGCAGACTGCTGAGGGCATCCCAGTGCCCGGCCAGTGCCGCCACAGCTTAAGATGGATCTGATCAGTGTGTATAAATAACCAAAAGAAGTGTAAGCAAAGAAGGTAGAGCTAGACTCAGCTCAGCAATGCTTAGAGACAATCTGCAAAGCTACAGGCACAAACTGGAATGCAGTGCAGTGCAATCTACCTTTCCATTAATTTCTCATGCCAGTTTGGTTATTTATACCTTTAGAAAGATGTTAGCCTGTAACAAAATGTTGCACTCAAACATTTCGTGAATGTTTTTGACAGCTTTCTTTACATCTTGCTGTGTTGCTCATTAAGCTCCTTCATTTACGAGTTGTTTGTTGTTTGTCTTTTTTTTCATCTGCCAGGAATATGATTATGGTTTGTGTTTGTAATTGCAATTGATAGTTCATTATACTTGCCTAGTGGAGCAGTACCCATAACCTGCAGTTTCTAATTCTGTATATTCAGAACTGTCCATTCCATGAAGGGCAAAATTTTTAATACACAGACTAGGCACTTCATATCAGCTGTATATGTTTGGGATTACTAAAGAAGTTCCCTAGTAATTTTTCAGCTAGAAATTTAATTTTTAAGATACTTAGGTCAACCCAAGAAACCACTGCCTTGCTTTGAGTAGCAGAAAGTTTATTCTCATAAAAATTCAAGGAGGAAATATTTTCCTATCTTTAGGAAACGTAGGATGTATAAGTATGTATGCACTTAAATAATTAATTATTTTTTTCCTGTAGTACCTTAAGATATAAAAGAATGAAGTAGCTACAAAAAAAAAAGAAAGTTTTGATGAATACCAATATGATGAAACCTACATCTCTGATGGGCCAAAATTTACATACATTTCACTGTAATGTGATGAAAAGACTTAGGTAAATGCAAGGTAAATGAGAATTGAAAATTGTTTCCTTTTTCATTACGAAGCATTTTTGTTTAAAGATTATTACAGGGAACAAGAAATACAAAATTAAACAGTCAAAAAAATCTGGAAGAAAAAAATATTGGTAATATCACAGAACAGCACTGATTGAACTTAAAGTGAGTGTCACGACTGTTGTTTTTTTATTTCTCTTTCAAACTTCTTTTGTATTCTGAATGAGCTCAGTTTCAAGTGCAGTAGACTATATTCCAGCCTTCTCTGGAGATCCACAAAAGAATAGTTACGTAGTTAATCCTGTGGAAATGCAGACTTATTTATTTACGTATGTTTTAATTCAGCTGAAATTTTCACAGAGCTTTGATCTGTCTTTTTTCCTTTTTTCTATTGTCTTACAGCTTGAGATATAACTGTAGATTTCCATCTTTATTAATATATAACTGTATAAAAGGGAAAAGAGGAAAAGATGAAATCTTGCATGCTAATTCTCATAACTCTTCCAAAGAATTAAATGGAAAACTGAGTATTGAGCAAAGTGTATCTGTAAACAAAGGATGACATCGACAAAACAAGCATAGAATATATGGTTTTATGTAAATTTCCTGTAAATTTCCTACTATGTTAAAATATTGGTGAAAGAGTCTCTAGGATTCACCCAATTGCCTGGGATTTTGCCAAAAATATAATTTGTACTATTCAAGGCTCAAGTAGCATGCAGCTGAAAAATGCTTCAGAAATTATATCTACATCTGTAACTGGTAAACAGCTCCACAAAGCTAAACTTCAAACTCGACTGAAGTTGACATCCATCCCTGTGGTTCACTCTGTTTCATGAAGATAAATATGTGAGTGGTTCTTCCTGGCTAGCTTTGCTGACAAGGATTGGTCTGTATGTAATAAGTAGCATGCTTCAAGTCTTACCCATTAGCAGCTGGAAAGCAGGTGTGCAACCATTTGGTATCCTTTAGCAACACTTCAAGTCCATATTGACTTTCATCAAAGAAAAAAGAAGAAAAAGTGGCTGTGTGCTTCGTGGCACAACTTTTTACGCAGAAATCTTGTGGAATTTTATTAATGTTTTAATCTGCAATATTCATATAAGCATATTTTCCTGCCAACATATTTGGATGATTAATTAAAAACATATCAACATAAACTTGGAGGATAGGTGAGGTATCAAAATGCACCTAAACTTTCAGTAACTGAATTTCATCCTGGAAAATTGACTACATCCCTACATCACTGACTGTAGCTGGGATACAAAGACCCAGAGCTTAATTGAATACCTAGTTGAATTGAAAGGGTTGAGTTACGGCACAAGACCTAGCATCTGTAGGACAACCTAACCTTTCTGGATGAACAACTAGAAGCCAGACTTGGTGACACTGGCCATCACAAATGGTATTATACATATCTGACTGTACCATTTATCAAGCCTGTAGGTCAGAAGTGGGCATCTTTATTTATGCATTTAAAAGTAGGAATTACAGTCTTGCCCTGACTACAGACCTAACAAGAACTTACTGTGCCAGAACATTTTTTCTCATGTATTAACATTCATGTCAAATGCTTTTACTAACTTAAGAAAAATGCGACTCTTATGTCTGATCTGTATGAGAATTTTGCAGACAGTGGATCCAGATGTTTATAGGTCCCTAAATGTGTCTCAACAGTGTTTTGATCACTTTCTGTGAAACTTAATAGTGCAGCCTAAAGTTGTCAGAGTCAAAAAGGTGCCATTAGCCTTGAACCCTACATAAAGACATTGTTTAGCAGTGCCTATCAGGATGTAAATTAAATTAACCTGTCTGTAATCCACTACTTGTTCAGAGCAGAGACATAAAACAGAGTGTTGTGATGTATTTGCACCTTTTGGTGTGCCCCAGCCAAACCATCTTTAGTTCTTAGCAGAAAGAGAGGCATGTAGGAGAGCAAGAACAGGCTGTAGGCAGTCCCTTGATGAGTTGCAGCTGTTGGGAGCCAGGTGCTTCTACTAAAGACCAGAGACCAGCTGACCCTCAGAGAGGGAGAGGATAAAAGAGAAGAAAAGAACACAGAAGGAGAGACTGCCACGACAGAAGAGGGCTGCTGCCATGGGAAGGGACTACAACCAGAGAAGAAAAGGACAGGCAAGCAGCTTTAAGAGATAGCAGCCTCAATTTTATTTTTTGTGTTGTTAAGCAACAACAGAGCTGGTAATATCACTGTCATTTTTATAATAAATTAGAGGCTAAATATGTGTCAGAAAGTCACCTATCTTTAATGACTCTTTTGGCTTAATCTCAAAAGTTCCCCTATCCCAGAAGAGTGTCTTTACCACTGAATCTGGCTTCCTTTTCCTCCTTGTGTCACTACATAGGCTAACTCAAGTGGGAAGAGAATGTAGGACGACTCTAGGCTGTCCTCCTTGATACAGGGCACTTCTGAGGTCCGAAGAGGTTTCTGTCTAGTTGTGTCTCAGAAACCCCCAAGGCACAACCTCTCTGGGAAAACTTCTATGCTGTACAGTGGTCTTCAAGACCTCAAGCCCTGGTCCCTCAGTAGTCCCTCACAGGGCAAGTGCTCCACTCCGATTCTTCTGATGGCCTTCTGCTGAACTCACCCCACTTTACTGATGTCTATCCTATTCTGAAGAACACCAAACTGGATGCAGTAATATTTGTGTGACCTAACAAGTGTGAGGATAATCACTTTCTTGGACCTGCTGCCTGTGCTTCTAACACAGCTCTGTATGCTGTTGCTATTTCTGCTGCCGGGACACATTGCTGACTCCAGTTCACTGTCCTCAGAGACTTTTTCCTAAAGCTGATCCCTAGGTTGTCTGTATCACTGCTGAATTTCCTGGTGTTCCTGTTGGCCTATTCCTACAGTCTGTCATCATTTCTGTGGCTGACAGGGGCCTCAGCCTCATATTGACTGGTCACTCCACTTTACAGTCAAAAGAAAGCTTCATGAGAAGTGAACTGTATCTTCACCTGATACTTGACAAAGATTTTGAGCAAGATGCACTAATGTTTCCCAAAACACTGCTAGAGTTAAGTGTCAGTATCCTAAAATATTTTGTAAATAGATGGAATTACTTCATGTAAAGTAGTTTACTTTTGTGTACAGGGATGTCTGAAATTTATAAATATGCACATATGTTTTAATAAAAAATCCCTAATATAATTTAATGAATCATAACATTTTCATTTGAAGCACGAAAACATAAGTATCTTATTTCAAACTAAGAAAACATAAGTAGCTTATTTCAAACTAAGAAAATTATGAAAGGCATGCTAATCATTCCTAAGAGATGTTCAGAATGTAATGATGCACCATTCAGACAAGTCAGCATTAAAGCTAAACTCTTTGAAATGAAAATCTGGATAAGCATTTTGGGTCATTTGTAAAGATTCTTTACATATTACACAGCTGTCGCAATTTCCTAGCTTTAATGGCAGTATGATGGTGAAATGAAAATTGTTTTTTAGAAGACCCAAGAAGAGAAGGAAGGAGACAAGACATGAATAAAATAATTCTGTAGTTTAATGCAAGAATTAACTTATATTCCTCCTACTTGCTACCCTCTAGACTCCTGAAACTTTGGCAGTGTGAGCTCCTCAGCTGTGTAATTACGTCTCACTGCGTGGATTGGCACTGGTAGCAAACCATTAAATCTTAATAAATTTGTGAAAGTTTTTTTTTTTTTTTCAAGATGGAAACTATACACTGCTTGGTAGATTGCCTTTATTTAAATCTGATGCTTCAGCATCTGTAAATTCTTCTTTGAATATCTGAACGTATTTTTGTTGATGTAGTCAATCAACATACTCTTACTACATTCTGCTACATCAGAGAGGTGTAAAATAGATTTCAGTTCCACACAACGCTCCTGAATCATTAATGGATTTTTTTATTTCAAATGTAGAACAATTAAAAAAAACCCTCTGTAAATCAGGAAGTATGAAATGCTTCATTATTTTCACTTAGAAAATGAAGGTCTTAAGATAATAAATGTTATAGTTTGATCTATAAGATTGTACTTCTCAGTTTGCAAAAGTTATTCAAGTACTTTTTTACTTTTTAAACTTTTTTTAAAAATGTATTTACATCAGATACTTGAGTGTAGATTTCTTTCAGCTACATACTTCTCTTAGTAAATTGGTCACTTTAAACTCCCTTTGAAAAGGAGACACAGTGGGAAGATTCATAATTTTATATCTGCTTTTAAAATAGTCTTATATAACAAGTGGTTCAGAAACACTTATTTTCTTTCCACTGACTTATTTTCAAGTAATATCTGATTAGTCAGATATAGACGTCTACATTACACCTGTCTAATGCTAGGTCAGATGAATCCCACCTCAGCTTAAGAAATCAATGAAAATTTTCATGTAGTCATGCCTTGTGTCCTTCTGGAGCAGGAGTAGGAATTGCTAGAAATGAATTAATTAAGAAGTTAATAAATAAACACATAACTTAAACATTGAATAGCTATTAGCTCTACAGGCTGTTGCTATAATTCGTTAAACCTTCTGCAGAAAGTATAATTCTTCTGTGTTCTTTCCCATCCATTTCATTCAGTTTTTGAAGGAAAAAGTATTATTTCAAAATCTCCTGCAGTTTTCTGTAACAATGCCTAAATATTAAGAACTTTTTATTCCAACATTTTCATTTCCACCTTCAGTATGTAGTGTTCAGAGCTGGCAATGAGCAAGAAATAAGAGCTATGATACACCTTTAGTACAAGAGCAAATGTTTCAGTAATATAAAACAAAAGCTAGTATGTGGAAAAATAATGGTTTCATGTGTCAGGCTGCTAATACCAGCTTTTCTGACTATAAAATAATTGCCTGAACCCAGAACATGTTACATAGTGCTGCATTTCTAAAAGCCCCAGTTATCCTTGTACAAACACACCTTGACTGCAGGTGTCATCCTTCTCAATACATAGTGTTTTAAATAATTAGTGATCTATTATATTTAAACAAGCAAAACTTTCAAAATGCTGAGGTAAATTCATTATCTTCCAAAATTTTTAATACCAATATTAACATTTACATAAAATTTGTCTTCTTCATTTATCAGTTTAGCTCCTGCTGTATTTCAATACTTTATTCCATCCTACTCACTTTCCTAAATTATTGCCTTATATCTTAAGTCATTTAAAATCATTCTTCTTTGAAGTCAACACACTTCAAAAGTTGGAATACTAGCTTGAAAGAAGTCCTGAATTTTATTCATTCAGAGTCAGACACAAGCCCAAAAGATGGGGAAGACTACTGATATAGAATTCTTTACACTTGACTATTCGTCATTTAGAAGTTAATTTTTGATAATTTATAATATCTAGTTCAAAAATTATGCAAATGTAAATGTAGTAGAAGAGAGAAATAAGGTCATTGATATAATGAAATAAGAAGTGACAGAGAGTGACATCAGGCTCCTGTGTAGACTGATGATTAAAAGCAAATTGCATATGAAATTTCTCCAATTTCTTTTTATATAAATATTTTAATCTGAAAACTGAGAATTCAAAAGATGCTTCAGAATGACAAACTGTCATAATTTAGGAAGCTGGAAAATCAAAAAATTTTCACTTTTTGACTTCAATCCACTTGTACTGAGTCACAGTCTTTAGGACTAATTTACTCAAGAAAATTGTTTATAAACACCACAGAAATATGAAAATACTCATTCAGAATTTTTACACTGTATGGAAAGTTTTTCATTATGGATGCATATTACTTTTATATTTCAAAGAAACGAAAAACTTCACTACAGAGAAAAGAGTTTTTAAATATGTTATTTGGTATTTTATTCACATCATAAATACTGTACTGTTATATCAAAACCCCACATTTTTTCACATAGAAAGTTATAAAAGTATGCTTTCTATCTGGCCAGATAGATTCTACCCACTTCTTTTGCAATTTGGCTAAAGGAGGTTAAAAGGCAGCATATAATGATGTAAAAGGTAGAACACAGAAGCTTAATTAGGCTGCTTAACTATAGACATCTGTTGTCATTTTAGGTCCTCACATCTGGGGTACCTGGCTTCCCAACGTCTCTTTTAGGATGGTATAGGTATCCCATTGGTTCCATGCCATACCTGTCAGCCCCAAACAGGTATCAGAGGAATTTTAGATGACAATGCATGCAAGCTTAGGGTCAGCCAAACTGAGTCCTACTTACCCAAAATCCCAAAATTTGGGCTCATTGAAGAGTAAGTTACTGTCAAGTGGATTAAAAGTGGGTATCTACTGAAGCTGGTAATTTCTACAATATTCAAAATATCAGCCTAGGGCTCATAGATAAGACCTACAAACACTCAAACCTTTCTGAAAACAAAACTGCAGATAGGGAATCTCTGATAGCACTAAATACCTGTCTTTAGGCAACCATCATATGAAACCTACCTTAAATGTCATTGATATCGCCAGGAGTGTCTTTATACTTGCATAGTTGTGACATTTATATAAGAAATTCTATAAATTTAGCAGTGAGTACATTTTTGCCTAAGTAACAACAAACATTTTAAATGTGAACCAAAAAACTCTGCTTTATACATATTTTCAGATAGAAAGCAAACTTGAGAAAACATAGCCATAGATTTTTACGCATAGGTTTGACTGGAAAAGATTTTAATTTTCTGATAATCAAAGCCTTAAACTTGCATTCACTAATTCCTAATGAAAAACATTTAGTTTCTTCTTGAGTGAAAACTGGATGAAAAAATACCTAATCTTGTTTTTTAAAATTCTATTATTACAGTTCTTAAATATCTGGAGTGTACTGCCTATTTTTTTTCACTTTTCAACACCAAACTATTTTACCATGACATCACTGAAATAAAAATCTTAACCACAAGAGACTTTTCCATTTTAAATGGACATTGTTACTACGTTTTGCAATATAGCAAACATGTTCTTGATCTGATGCCTGCTATGAGACACAAAGCAGGTCTTCAAAATCAACCTATGTTATTTTTTTCCTCAATGTTATCTCAACAAGCACGTTGCATCAAGTCACCTTCTGACACTGTGAATGCATTAGTTCCAAACTATACTCATTTCCAGTTCTTATGCATATTCTTTGTTTATTTTTCCTTATCATCCAAGAAGCTTTGACAGATATAAGGGAAAGTAAAATATAGTATTTTCTGTATAAACATGTTTTATTTTTTTTTTTGATATAGAGAATGAAAATGAGGTGTCCACTTGAGAAGATGAAGGTTCAGTGCAAGATTGAATTTTCAGTAGACCAAACATCATTTCCCTCTAGACTACAGAGAGAAGCAGAAAAATATAGCAAGTCTAGCCATATCAGAATTATTTCTCAGACAGGTAGAAAACCCTAATCTAATCTGGCTCAAGCGACTCAGATAGACCCAAGGTCTTATTTCCTGCCTTAGGTTTATCCAGTCTCAAATGCAAAACAGGACTGATGCTGATAAATCATTCCATCATTTAATATGAGAGATTTTGATGCCTATTCCTTCTAGGAAAAAAAAAAAAAGCTTACCCACCGTAATTTGCATTGCTTTTCTTTTTTGCCATCAAAACTATATGTGAAAATGTACTTTTTCCTTATTATTGTGATACCCTTCTGTGTTGCTTAGTTAAGTCCTGGCCAATGTACCAGCATTTAAACACTGCTGTTACTAAGAATGTTATTTAAAACGTGATGAGACTATATGAAATTGCACAAAGTAGCATATGTTTTTTACTGTTTAAATGTATGACAGACTTCACTTTAAAGGTGCCAATGAAAAAATATGAAGTTTCAGGGTAGAAAATATTGGACATATTGTGCACTGTTTTATTATTTTTATTTCATTATTATTGTGAGAGATAGGACTCAAATTAGTCACTGAACAATGTGTTGGACACATCTGGAACCTCCATGAGAAACAACTTTCCAAATAGTTTCACTTTTTGTTTTGAGGTAGTTATGGTAAGCAAAGTGCCTTGAATGTTCTAAAATGTATCCTCCATAAAAATAGAAAGTGTCAAGTAAGAAATCAGGTTCCTATTAAACACTGGTTTCAAGGGGATTTTTCTATGAGCACATTTATTTTACAGACTGTTGTGGGTTATTTTACAGACTGTTGTGGGGTTTTTTACATTTGTGATTTTAAGCTTTCTTTGTAAGCTTTTGATTACTTCACACAAGTAATTTCCTATTACATTCTTCAATTATGAAAACTGAACTTTTTTCTGGATTTCTATGAAATCAAACAACCTGTGTATCTGTCCACTAATGCTTTTCTTTTGTCCTCCTCTCACAAACAACAGCACTTTCATCACAACTCGAACAGACAACTTGCACTTTCATCAAGCAGCAGCACTGCTCCTTCCCTTCAGTCTGGGAGTTGTCCATCTGACACAGGTGGACAAGGTGGAAAGAAGATGTAGGCCATTTTATAGTCAAAAGTTTGCAGGTTGTAAGTAAAACTTTTGCATTATTCCAAAAATGGAACTAAAGAACATTTGTCTGCCATTACTTTGATTACTTTGCTAATTCTACTCCAACTTGCCAAATAATGCATTTCAATGCATTTAAAACTCCTTTAATGAAACCTCTCTCTCCTCTAAAGGTAAGTGCCTTTTAGACTGTAAGCTCTTCAGGGCAGGGACTAGGTAATTTTATTGTCTATGATTGTGGGGCTTTTTACACCGTGAGCCCTCCTTGAAAATTGACTTTAATCAGCAATAATAGTACTGCACAAATTCTTAAAATTTAGCTTTACTGGAAAGTTTCCACTGCAAGGAAAATGACAAGTGAAACTTACTCTGATGAATAGCAGCAACACAGAAAAGCATCAGAATAATTGTAATGGCTAAGTTCTGCTGGCTGCTGTGTAATGTAATGAAGTCAGTGCCTGCTGTGGCCAGATAAATCAAGAATTGCTTTATAGTTTGCAGCTGGACTTTTTAGTCAGATTACTCACAACAGTGCTGCTCCCATTATGGCCATTATGAACAGCACATTCAAAAAATAAATAAATACACAATATGCTAATGTAATTTTGTGATGATTTAGTAGCAGCATGCAAAATGTGCCCAGTTGCTGCTGGGGTAGGCAGAGGAAATCTTACTGCTTGCCAGAACACAATCATATATCAATCTTTATACTTCGGTTACCCAAGGTCGACATAAGAACCTAATCAGATTTTTCTTTTCTCCTTCTGTGATCTTTGGGATCAATACCCAGGGATAGAAAACATTTGATGGTGTTTATAGTGCAAGTGAAGCAATGCTTTAAGTGCAGTAGGAAGACTTCAATCATTTTACCACACCCAGAGGCTTTCAGCACATTTAGAATAAGTAAACCCTTTGTACAGACTTCTCAGGGCACAGTTTCTCTAAGGTGAATGTCCTATGACTATGTAAAGACACCAGCCACTTGCAGGTAAATTTCGTGAGAGGGCTACAAGTCTAAATGATACAGAATTCCTACAAGTTTTGTGCCGCTGTAGCTGAACACCAACATTTTGAATGCATGCAGTAAAAAAATAGTTGTCTTTCAGTTTATTACCAAACAGGCAGCAGTCAGACAGCCAGGCAGCACCTGCTTCTTGCTCTTAGGTTGGCAGAGGCATACCTTCAAACCATTCACATCATATATTTCCATTTGTTCAAAAAGAGGGTATAAAAATAAATACTTTGTGTTTTCTCAGTTTTTAAAAAGAGATACTTTTTTGACATGTAAGCCAGATCCAAGGGTCCATTGTACTAAATCCTGTATAGTATACTGTTACTAACCCAGTGTAAATTTAGACAAAGCTAATTTCATTAACACAGTTTATATATAGATACTTGTGCTGAGTTCTGTAAAAGGATAGAGGCCTGAACTCTTGTAACTTCTTACGTAGGATCTAAAGAGAAAATGCTGGTGTAATGTAAACCACTGCTAGTTCTAACAGTAGCATTGTTATTTGTGTCAGTTTTCTTTTACCTAGATACAGAATGACAGCTGGTTCTCTTCCTGTGTTCGCCTTTGCAGAAACAGGATCTCTATTCTAATATTACTTTTTTTTAAAATTAACAAACTTGAGTAGTCTTAAACCACTTTCAAATACCTAGAACAGCTACATTCTTTCCTCAGATACACATAAGAGCCCATACTTATGAGCATTGTCCATACTGGAAAGACTCAATGTTTTGATGGGAATACAAGCAAGAAGACAGCATTGACTGGGAAAATTCAACCAAAGATATGCTTATGCTTGTGCCAATTATTCTTAGAAGCTGAAAAAGCATTCTGAGAGGCAGGCTGCCTTTTGTTGAAGCTCTCACAGCTTCTCTTTCTGCTGAATTTGAGTTTCATTTAGTACCTAGGCCTAGCAAAATGCTGGTTTACACAGATATCCTTTCTTGACCTTCAGGAGATGTTTTTCTTGCTGCAGTCCTGAACTGCTGCTGCATTTCATATGCTCTTTCTCTGGAACCATTTCTTCTTGATCACCAGGTGATTCACAGTCCTCTTCGTGACGGTAAAGTTGAAGTCTGACTTCCATGAGGCTTACTTGGTCAAAGTGAAGTTGTCTTTCAGGTGCTGAATCAAAGCACATCAGTACTTTCTATCTCCAGAGTTCATTAAGGTCTGTCATTGATATGCAGATTTTTATCAGCAGCAGTCCAGTTCTGAATGCTGTCTATATTTCAGCAAGGTCAAGCTGATTTTTAGATCCAGAGTTGGAAGTGAAGCAGTAAGAATTATCAGAAGCTGAAAGATGTCAACAGAACATGGCAGGACGTGGGACACTGCAGAGGTGTCAGGAACCATTGTCAGTCAGTAGAAGTAGAGGTAGAGGGCCTATTCTGAATAAACAGAGGAACTGTTTCTGTAAATGGGAATATCTGCCATTTTCATTGAGTCCAGCAAAGTGCTGAGGAAAAAGGTTTGTCCTGAGAAAAGAGCACTTAGGAAATAAAAAGCTAAGAATTCAGTGCTATGCCTAGCTTCCTAGAAAACAGCTTTTATTATGTGTGACATTTGTTTGGAGAGAATTTTCCCAGAGAAATGGTGAAACGTGCCAAGTAATGCTACTTTCTGCAATGTGTTTGAATTTGCTATCTTTGACTTTGTCTCCGCAATTTACATTGCATCTCCATTATGTACAACAATAAACAGATGACAAAGTTCATGTCTGCCTATAAAATTCTGAAAAGAATAGCTCAAAACCACTGCATTTCAAACACACCTGAGAAGAAAATGACAGAACTTGCACTCCACAGATGTTTCTCCTGACTTTAATGCACTGCTGCTCAGATGCAGAAGCGATGAGTGCCATATAAAACCTTGCAGAGAATGCAGTTAGGATATTCTCAAGTGGAGTGCAATCCCATTCAGAAATGCAAAACAAAACCCATGCTCCATTTAACCTCCAGTAAAACCCTTAGAATTTGACTGAAGTGGAGCTTGAATGATATACATGAAAGTCTTTTGGCTCTCTGTAGCAGACTGAATTTTACCCATGGTGATTTAATGACAGGCCTAGCCTATTGTCATTCATAGTGAAGTGACTAATAATTTCTTCATAACAGTTCCACTTGTAAACTGAAGTGCCTCTCACTCACAAAGATAAATAGCAAATTATCATCAGTCATTTATTTCCACATAAAGAATATATGTTTTAACTTGGCTATATTCTTTATTTTATGGCTGTGAAGAAAAGCTATCTTACACACAGTAGTGCCATGACTGCTTGATATATTTTCATTTATTGTGATGTTGATCTTCATTGTTTTTTTAAGCCGGCTACTACTGAAAATAAGCAAAAACAAAACAAAAAAAAAACCTAAAAAAAAAAAAGAAGACAGGGAAAACCTTGAAAATAAAGCATCTATACTTCTGGTGATTTTGACAACCTTGACAAATCACAATGAGAAAAGATATATTAAACTGTCATGCTGAAGTTTGCCGAAGGAATAAGGAAGAAAATTCAACAGGGAATAAGATTGCTTTTTTTTCTCTTTCACTTGTTTTCATAAAACCAAACAGAATATTGAGGACAATATAAAAAAAAAAAGTATTCAAAAATACTTTCTCAGTGATCTTTTACATGTGACTATATCCTGTCCTGGATTTTTGGACCTATTTTTATACTTTTGGTTCTGGCTAATGAAACAGTCAGTAACACAAATCAGAAAGCTTTAAAAGACCAATCAAACCTTGAATTATTTTACTGTTTTCAGTAACATAATCATACTAAATAACTGGAAATAGGTTGATCTAAAAAAAAAAAAAAGTGGAGGAAAACAATGGAAATAGCTAAATGGTGAAGCTCTACTCAGACCTATCAGGGTCTTGTTATAAACATTTTGAATCTCTGTTCCTCATTTTAAGCATCAAAATGTAGGCAAAATTAAAATCTATTAATTGACTCTGTAGGCACAATTAAAATCTATTAAAACAGCTAAAGATATCAACGTTCTCTTAAATTTTCAAAAGAACTATATCATGAAGAAAAGTGTATATTTGAATCTGACCAAATATTGTACAAGATTGTTATAGAGACACTGCCTATGACATGATTTGCTTCAGCAAAAATTTTGACTATGGCTATGGCCTATCTTACTTTCTACTCAAAAATCTAAAGAGATGTTCTTCATATTTTTTTTTTGCTTCATTTTTTATGTATTTCCTTCTATTCCCATATTACTTGTGATTTTTTAAAATTATTATTGTTATTCCTACTATTAAAAATAATAAATTAGAAATCAAGAGTGAGGGGTTGGACTACAACTCTTATTAATTGATATTTATCATGTAGAGGGTATTCAGTACTCATTTCAGTTGCCCATACAGAAATATATAATGTGTGTTTAAACACTCCTGGGTAATTTGCCTGTGCTTCAAGCCCTGTTAAATGAGCACATAATGTCTGGTAGGCCCTACTTGGCACCTAGGAGATTTGTCTCAGATAATGCCTGCCATCTTAAGTGAAAACAGGTGCCTGGGTGTAGACAATGAAACCCCAACTCTCAATCCATATGAGCTTAACTTTATGCTAAATGATGGTGCAAGATAGTCTTCAACAACTCCCTAAAATAAAAAAAAAAACAACAAAAAAACAAACCAGCAACTGCTCTTTGCATAGACTGGAAAGAGACAGGAACTATCCAGAGAGCAGTAAATAGATGTGGTCCATAGCCACTTAAGACCTCTACTGCTTTTGAAATATTTCACTAGTAAAACTTTCAGCAGTGGGTCAAAGGATGTCCTCATTAGTTGTATCTTGGCTGTTGACAAGCTATACCATAATTTCAACACTGTTTTGCCTTTTCTGCTTGCAGTATTGTTTAATGTCCATAAACATAAAACCTCTCTTGATATGAAAAAATTACTCCTCACATTTCTTCTTCGAATCGTTATATACAATCAATGAAAGTTAAAACTAAAAATGATAGTTAAAAGTCATCAGCAACTGATAAATTTTGCTCACAAAATAGAACTTTAAGCAATTTATGATAATTTCTGGATGATCATAAATTACTTCAGTCTCCTCACTACCAGTACATCGCCACATGAACTCAATAGAAATATATTCTGCTTTTCATTCAATTTTTCCACAAAACACTTTAAAAGCACACTTTAAAGGAACCCTGTAGTTTCAAGTTCTAAAAAGTGAAAATGGAGCCGAGATAGAGGAAACAATATTAGTGTTGGTACTGTTGCTGGCATAAAAATGTGTGAGATAGATATATATATATACATACACACACACACACATATATATATATATATAAAATTTTTTCCACTTTTATAGGAAGGCCTAGAAAATAGAAAAAATGTAAGGAGCAAACTAATGTTTGTAGTTTTGCAATCACCTTTCTCTGCATGAACTAATGTCATTGTGCAAGACAGGCTGTTTAACAATTAATCTCTTTAACCTGTAAATTTCTTGAGTTCCACAAGAAGATGGAAACATCTTCTTTCCCAACTTTTGCTCCAGTTTATCCTTAGTTCTTAAGACAGTTTTTTCCCAGAATTTGAACAATAAAATCAAAGCACATTTATAAGAAAGCTACATCAGGCTCTTCCTTCCTTGATTTCTTGACATTGCACGTAAGGAGTGTTCTGTGAGGCATTTATTATTCATGGGAGAAAATATGGATAAAAATATTTCAGTAGTGCCGGTACTTGGCCAGTAGTTCCAAGCACAAATACAAGAATCATGAAGATGATAGTAGAGGTTTCTAAGAAATAATCATGATTGTTTCACTGTGAGATATAAAGAAATAATTTTCTATTGAAATAATTAATTTTGTGACCAATACAAGAAGTAAACTCAAAATACCATTAACAGCAACAACAACAAAAAACGTAAACAGCTCCTTTCTTTTAAATTGAAGAATAAAACTATTTCTAGCATCATGAAGGACAAAACCATTTTAATTGTATTTTTTGCAGTTACTGTAGATTAGCAGACACAGTGGCAATGACTCATATACTTTCACCTTAGTGTCGGTAGTTGCTTTACTTCTTGTTTTACATTCACTATATTTTTCTTATTCCAAGTACCTACTGAAACACTGGAGTATCTGCATACTTGTGGCTTATATCTGACATAGATTTAGTGTGCTGATGGGAGCTAAAAGCCTATTTCTTATCTCTTTTTGTGAATATTTTGATGATGATTTAAAAAAAAATACTTTGGTCAATATGCTTCTTTAGGACATATATCTGCTAATTCTTCTTAAATAGTACTTAGCTTCTTTGACTTAAAAGTTTACAGCAGATCATAAGAGCAGAGAATCTCAATATCAGTGCTTTAGCAAGTCTAGTGACAAATACATTGTCAACTGTGTGTAGTAGCAATCATGAAATTACAACACTTTTCAAATAAAAAATGGTGAGAGATTTTTGTGTGAAGTAATAAATGCTGAAAGATTTTGTGAGTTTTTGTGAGTTTTGAGAGTTTCAGACTGCACTGTTGGTGAGGTGCATCGCTAGATATCCTTGGTTAGCTGTCTATCAGGTGTTACAAATCCCCAGCACTCGGCAGTGCCAAGGGCTATGTCTGTGGAAACTCTCCTAGAATCATAGAGTATCCAAGTATCCAAGTTGGAAAGGACCCACCAGTATCATCAAATCCAACTCTGGGCCCTGCCCAGGACAGAATCACACCGTGTCCCTGAGAGCATTGTCCAAGCACTTCTTGAGCTCAGGCAGGCTTACTGCTGTGACCACTCCCTGGGGAGTGGTCTCTCAAAAACCTATATATTTGCTATTAAGTGTGCCCATTCATGACAGAATGAAAAGCTTAGGAAATCCCACAAATTATCTACTATCTCTCTCTAGACTACTTATGGGTCACTTTAGCTCTTGGGCTATAATAAGAAATGAGAAATCTGTTCTTTATTTTTTCCCCTTATAGAGTAATACTCATTATAATGAGATGAGCTGACCACGCATAATGAAAAAAAAAGATTCAAAATGGTCTTTTACTTTCCCGAAAAGTGGCTAATCACTAGTCACAGTTGTGTAACTGCTTGTTTTTGGAGTTTGTCCACTTCCTGTAAGTAATTTATTAATCATTGAAATAACTGTTGGAGCAGACATGAGAGATAATATAGAAATATAAAGCTGTAATTAGATCGGTCCCTTTACTAAAAAATGTTTGTCTTAGATAATTATTACACTAGAGGTGGTTTTGGTTCTGCTAATGATTAGATAATTGGTGGCATTTTTCTGTCCCTTCAAATTTATTGCAATTCATATGTAAATGCACTGAAAAAAACCAAAAACCTGTCACTCAATTTGTTCACTGAAGTTGAAAAACTAACCACAATCAAACAAAACAAAATTGGTTTGTACCAACTAAAACATCAAACTTCAGGGTCATATCTTCTCAGAAAGTGAGAAATCACACAGAACAAAGTGTTAGGTGTTTAGAAACAATAGTATTCTGTTTAAATAATCATGTTCATTAAGAGGCTTGTTTGGAAAAGCAACCAGACTGACTTTTAATGTCCCCAATACATCATAAAAGAGCCTCTTTTCCTCTGCCATAGGACTTCATAAGAGCACATCTTCTATTAGAAAGGAGTTTTTCTCAGTGTCACTTCCTAACAGAATGTTAACAGACTGTAAATTATAAAAGATAGTCTATGATCACCCACATAAATTACTATACAGAAGATTTATTACTTAACATAATTTCACTCTTTAGCCAGAGGACTGCTTTCAATGTGAAAAGTAAAAAAAAAAAGCATAATTTACTATGTTAGATCTTACTGTAGCAGAAAATTTTTCATATGTGTGTAATAATAGGGAAACATATAAAATGGTAATCAAAACATTTATGCAAGATGAAATGATCTAATGCAGTAAAACTAGGTACTCAACATCTTTCCTTGCTTAACCTTTTAGTGATTTATACTGTTCAATGGATTAAAGAGATTCAATGTGTAGGTAGTCAGGATAATCCATATTTGAAGTATTAATATATTATTTTCTTTTTAAACTGCAAACTATAAAAATTATAATACATTATTGTAGTTTTGTAACTGTGGTAATTTCAAATTTAGCACCAAATAAAGTTATAGTCAATAAATATATATACAAATATTGCTTGTATTACATAAAAATATACACAGAAAGAATGAAAGCAGAAAAAAGAAAAAAAAATAAGCCCATGATAATTTGGAAGGTTAATTTTACTCTGTTGATCAAAAATACATATCTTTAAAAATGTCTGCTGAAAACACAGACATTTGTCTGTATCTTGTTGATGTTGAACCTTTTGCTTCTTAATGAAATTTTGATCCTCTCTGTATTATATTTACTTACTATTTTGTTATATTTATCACTTATACTTGCTAACTATTTCCTGTTCACTGAAATACTTTCCCCTTCATATTAGCCCAAGTTTTCAATTACATCATATTTTCTTACTAATTTTTATGGATGTAGTTCTTCTCTGGAACAGTTATTATTTATTAATTTATGAAGTAGCCAAAGCAGAGCCCTGGTGCAACTATAAAGTAATGTGCAAATATTAAGTAAGTTGTTAAAATATTTACTTTAAACCCAGCCACAGACGTACTGAAATAATGTAATGGAAGAAGTGCATAATCATTTTGTAACATGCTAACAATGCTAATAACAAAATTATTCCTCAAGAATGTATTAATATTTTATGAGAGGGTTAAACATATAGAGAGAAATATAGTGCGTAGTCACAAAGGTGCAAATGCAGACTTGTCATATAGCTGTACAAATAATAATACGGAAAAATGTGCAAGTAGTAAGATCTACCAGATCAGAATGAAGGTTGTAGATGAGCCAGGAGAGATGGCTGCTGGAACCAGAACTGAAAAGGTGCCTGGTGAAATCAGGATGAGTCCTGCTCCCCATAAAAACATCAAACATGTCAGGCCATATGAGATCACCACCCCTTATTTTGGGGAGAGAGATGAGGAACATGAACCACTGCTGATGGTTAGGGACAATCAGGAGTGAAAGAAAGGGACCACACGATTCCAGCTTCCCTCCTCAGATTGCTCTTAAGTCTTGCCACCTTGACCTCAGCAACTAACAACCATCATGGACCATAGGTATCGGTGTTGACTGCACAGGGTGAGCACAAGAAAGGCAGAAAAAGAAAGGTGACTAAGGAAAACACAAGGATGCCCCTCATATTGCAAGTGGACAACTTCCCATTTAAGATTGCAAACATGAACTTTTTTCTTTCATATATAACATACATTATTTTATGACTCTCTTATTAAGCTTGGCAATAAATCAAGCTGTTCTTATTACTGTAATGGGCTGAGATCCCTTTTATTATTACTGTCTGTATAACTTACAATTTAGCATCTGGTTCAAGCTCCTCACATTGCAACAGATCTTGAAGAAATGTGTTAGGGGGCACAGGACTCTATCCTAGCAAACATGGAGTCGCTGGCTTTGGAACAGACCACAGATAACTAAACAGATATAGCAGATCTCAGCATTTTTCATAATCTTTCTACAGTTTTATTGGCCTGCCTTAAGCTGTGATTTAGTTTATATAATCATCACAGAAGCTATCAAACAGCACATTGACTATTACCCAATCTGATTGAGTTTCTACCTGGCTTTTTACACCAGGTAATGCTTACTGAGACACACTGGTGCTGAGTTGATCATGGCAGGCAATTCAGCCCCACACAGTCACTTGCTCATTCCCCACAGAGGGCTGGGGAGAGAATCGGAATAGTAAAAGTGAAAAACCCATAGGTTGAGATAAAGGCAGTTTTATAGGGAGAGAAAAAGGTGCTTGCTCAAGGAAAGCAAAATAAGGAATTCATTCTCTACTGTTCAGTTCTTTTTCATTAAACGAGCTATCTTCAGAATCAGAATGAAGTGTAGCAGAGTATACACCTGATATAACAGCAAGGGCCTTGAAAACACAGAACACAACAGGCCTCAAGGCTATAAGTAGTTAAAACCAGTAATTTGCTATTCATTAAAGTAGTATAACCTTGGCAGCTATTAAAGCCAGTATTAGAGACATAATGGGATCAAACCCCAGGTTTCCAAAACATGTAAAAGACGTGATACTTCGTAAATTAGAATGCAAGATGGTATGAGCAAGTAGTGAAGAACAAGGTGCAGAGTGGATTAGCAAGCATATAGAAGTGACTCCAAGGTGATCTATGATAGAAGATGAAATATTGCCATGGCACTCCTTTGTCTCCTGGGGAGTGATGCTAATGACTAACCATATTTTCTTTCTTTCTTTCTTTCTTTCTTTCTTTCTTTCTTTCTTGCTTTCTTGCTCTCTTGCTCTCTTGCTCTCTTTATATTTCTTTCTTTTTCTTTCTTTCTCTCTTGCTCTCTTTCTCTTTCTTTCTCTCTCTTTCTCTCTTTCTTTCTCACTCATCAATTACAGAATCTAGGAGGGCACTGAAAAGATGACTCTATCACCACAGGAAATGTAAACACTAAAAATTTTATGTATAGAACTTTTATCATCTATAATTTGAACTAGTTCTTAAAATGAATGTAATTGGACAAATTCTTTGTTCAGATGAGCAAAATTTAAGTTTGACTAATAAGAAATCAAGAAATAAATCATACATAAACTCAGAAGTAGCACTGTAACAAGTTGATGGATAATTTTGGTAACCTACTCTATAACCAGGATAAAACATGCTCATCAAAAGGGGAAAATGCTCGCGATACTAAAAAAATGAATGGAAATGGCCACTCTGCGTTCTGCTTTGCAAAGATTTTTTCTCAGTGTAGAAAGGGGAAAGATGAAGTCTGAAGCACCCCTACAGAAGGCTGATGAACTTTGGTGAGGAAAAGACTATTTTACCTATATTAAGTGTTTCGAGAGCATCAGCTGGTCTATTCATTTGTCAGAAGTCAGCAATTAATTTCTGGGTTCCAGATTTAGACTTCTATATTATTATTTTATATTACAGAATTTGAAAAAACATTAGATAGACTAAATCTCTTTCATCACTGTCCAAGGTTAAGAGCTCCAGGTTTTTAAGCTCCTGTCATTGTCAAGGGAAATATAGAGCTCCATTCAGTTGTCTATGGACAGGCGTTTATTATCAATATAAATGTCTTACAGTATTCAAGACATCTTCAGTGGGCTAGAATAAGTGACACAGGACATATGGGAAAATTGGGCCCTTCTGGACCAGCAGATATGGTGAGGAAGAATATGATGGGGTATCTTAAGTGACACTAAATATACATCATTTAAGCAACTCAATCTTTCCCATCTGAGACTAGAGGGTCATTCAGCTCCTCTGGGAGTAAATGCCTACATAGGATCAGCTGAAGGGCTTCTCAGACTTCACTGACTGTGATGCTTAGACATCTGGCTTAGACAGCAAACGGATATAAACATCCAGGTGAAGATATCCTAAGATGTTGATTGGTTGCAGGGTTTTGTTTTGTTTGGTTCGGTAGTTTTTGTGGTTTTCATTTGTTTATGTTTTAACTGATTGGAACTTACAATAGAATGCAATTAATTATAACTAACTTGTTTCCCTTCTCAACTCTGTCTTCCACAGGGCTAACAGGATAAAGTAGCTATTTATATTTAAAAGCTAGTGTACTTTTGAAACATCTTAGACAGCAGAAATATTGATCAAAGAATTCTGTTTTTATGCAGTTTTTTTGAAAAGAGTGCAACTTATGTATTCTTTAATAATCAAAGTCTGCAACGCTCCTAAACCACAGACACCAACGAAGTGAAAAAGATCAAGTTCTATTCTTTTCTTGAACATCTTGAAGACTGGCATACCTAACAAACTTTTGATAGTAACCAGCTGCCTAGTTAGACAATCATGCACCTATGTCTAAAGGAACTTTTTATTTCACATAATTTTTCTCCTATATCAATTTATCATATTCTAGAAATATGTAAAACATTGCTGGAGTGGGCTCCTTGAAAACAATCTGTGTAAATAAGTCCTTTGAAACTCACCTGCTGAAAACCTTTTCTCTGCATTTATTTTTGAGACTCCTTAGTGTTTGTTACTCTATAAGAAAGCCTGTGAATAAGAAAGAAATCATAGCACTGTGCTGCTCGCCTATCTAGAACTCTGCTAAAAGAGTTGATGGAAGTTTATACAGAACCAAATTCAGAATTCTTGCATGATTTCAAGTCATATTGAGTTATGTGAGCAGTGCCATGTATCATTAAATCATGGCTTTGTACGATTATAATCAGCATAGCATGAAATAATGTGTATATGTGGTCAAAAAACCAAACAAACATTTTCTCACATGCCAATCCTACTTCAGTGCTGACACAGGTTTTTCCCATTCTTACCTTTTTGTTTTCTTTTCAGAGATTATTGGGTATTTTTATGTTTCTGTGTACCATAGGAAAGACTGAACTGCTGAAACAAGTTGCTGAAGCAAAATTTTTAGAAAGATTGATATTCAAGTCCTCTACTTGGGCACAAATTTCATAAAATCCCAGCTGAATTCTGAAGTAAAAGTTCCACAGATTTTTGCAATATTGTCAATTCCTTAATACTCTTTGGACAACCACTATATAAAGAAGGTAACAAAGCATTGACTGAGTCCCATATCTGTATTCCTCTGAATGGAAAGGATAAAGTGAGAGGTAATCTATTAAGGAATAAAACCAAAGGAAAAAAAATCCACAAAATGCAGCTCATGTCAATTTGTAATGTACCTTGATAGGTGATATGTGAAACTAACAATAATATTACTAATAATACTGCTACTACTACTGATGATGTACTACTACTAATGATAGAACAAGGTAAGGGTTGATGATATTTCTTGGGAACTTCTTGCTACAATGACACTTTCTGATGAAAAGCAAGCCAAAAACTATGTAATCATATCCTGGATGGTAGTTATGCAGCTTCTAAAAAACATTTTTAAATTGTCAAGGCTTCATCTGACCAGCTGTTCAAAGTGTCTTTTATATTCTGGAAGTACTAGTCAAGTTATGGGTTTTGCGCATTAATATTTCAGGACTGGAAGAGGGGGGTGTAGTATGAAGAAGATGAAATTGAATGAGTAATATTTTTGTTCTCAAAATTTCATCCTGCTCTTTCTGTTACACCACAGTGCACTTTAATAAGACAAGTAACATGAGTTGCTGATGGGAGTTGCTCTCCTAGTTACTTTTTGAGAGAATTGTATCTGGGTTGAATAAAGTGTTGTTTCATGTGTAGATCAATCAAAATCGAATATTCCTGTTGCAGCTTTGAAAGAGGTAAAGCAGAATAAAAATATAAAGAATTCATAGAACACTTTTTGTTTGAGAAAACTTTGATAGACCTGAAACTATGAACCCAACTCAGCTGTGCATGAAAAATATTTAAAATCTTCCTTAATTTTCTATCACAAAAGATATGAAATAATTTAAAACTTACATTACTTAATTCAAACTGAAAGTATTTTTTAACATTTTCCCTGAGTTATATGTAATATCCTTAGTTCAAGCCAGAAATAAGATAAAAGAAAGGTATTATTTTTTAAACAAGAAAAATAATCTTCAAAGTCAGAGAGAGGAAATATTTATCCAGCAGTTCTACCTACATTGGTAGCAGATTAATAGAAATGATGTATCACAAAGGCAGAATTTAAAAAAATAATTTAAAAAATGTAAACCACCCCAATTAATTGAGATTCAGATATGTTAAACAAAATCACAGGTCTCATCTTCCTTGGAGTCCCACTGTAAGTATAGGAGACTGCTATGAGGTCTCCTGGAGCCTTCTCTTCTCTAGGCTAAACAGCACCACCTTACTTGAGCTGTGGCTTTACCTTTGCTCCAGGACCCAGGTGCACTGGATAATGCAGGAGGACAGGGAAGCCCAATGTGTGCCTCAAGGTGATTTGATTTTGCGTGAAAATAGCCAATAAATTAAACTGCATTAAGTTAATAACTGCCTAACACTGTGTATCACCAGTTCTAGGGCTGCTACGTGTGCATCACCTTACTGGACACCTCACGGCATTGATCTAAACCACAGGCATTCTGGGAATCTGAGCCTGACTTCCCTCTGATCGTCCCACTCACACCAGTAAAAAATGAACTTGGATAAAACTGAATGAGAACAGCAATACTGGGATCAGAACTGACTCAAATGTGCAACATGCAACAATCCAACACCTCACACCATCTTTCCTGCTTGAAAGACTCTTACCACAGATGAAAGCCAAAGTCATGGATTAAATGGCAGGAAGAGGAGTCTGGCTTCAGTCAGTGGATAGCAAGAAATTGCATTGTGAATCACTTGTTTTTCCCTTTTTAGTATCATTATTACTATCATTATTAGTATCAATCTTATTAGAATTTACCATTTTTATGGTATTTTACTCTATTTTCAATTACTAAACTCTTCTTTTATCAACATGCAAGTTTTACTCTTATTCTCCTCCCCATTCTATCAAGGGGAAGAGGGAGACAGGGAGGTTGAACGAGTGGCTGGAGCTTAATTTCCAGCTGGGCTTAAACCACACGGACTGTCAAATCCGTGTTTCTCTAATTTAGAGACAAGGATTTGTGTGGATGGTATCAAATGTTTTACTTCTAGACTGTTTCATCTATAGGAAACTGTCAAAATTCTTTTAAGATCTGGCTGTACTTAATGAGACAAACATAATATGAGAAAGATAATGTCTCCATCTTAAGCCTAATGCTGCTTCTTATTGAGAACTATGAAATAGCTTGTATCTGAAGTATCTTTGTATAAAGTAACTTTCTTGTCTATATCAATTTCTAAGAAAATTTCTCTTAAAGTATACTTTCATCCTTTAACTTTTTCTTATAAATGGAATTTTAATAAAGTAGCCAAGTGTTTAACAAACTAGCAATGTTATAAAAATACGCATTATAAGAGTGGGAAAAATATAGCCAGCAAAACCATTGTTCAAAATGCTCTTTTTTTGCTTTTTTTTTAAATTGTGACAGAAATGATAGTAAAATTGTTTGGTAATTAATAAACTACTCCGTAAAGTCTTTGTTGAAATGAGAAATGAAAGTAATTTAAGTTGGTGTCCTCTGCAGGCAGCGCTGACAGCTAAAAATCCATTAGGAGAATAGAAAAGGACTAACAACTAATGCATTTTTTTTTCATATTTTAGGAGGCTATGAAGAAAGTGGAAAGTATTGATTTACCATTGAGTGAAATTATGCTTGAATTTTTTTAACTTTGTAATTATTTTTTTCAGTGAACTGTAGGTGGATTTGTAGATGATTCAAATAAATCTTCATCTACAACTCATTGCTAAACTTCTCTGTAATCTTTTGATCAATTAAAATATTCAAAAGTCCCCAGTATAGCCACACACTGTTGGAATTTTAAGCTTTCATGCAAACTGAAGTCATACTTAGTAGCTGAAATTCATGTTGATCGTTCAAAACAAATCATGTGTTTAATGCAAATTTCTGACATTCTGTATGAAGTTATGTTGTTTTTTGGTCAGAATATGTCACATTGTGTCATGTCACAAACTGTCCTGAATGGTACTAGTGTAACAGGCCATGACAAACCAATGAGACATACTAAAAGAAATGAAGTATTTTTAAGACTAGTTTGCAATCACTGGAATCACAAGTATACAGTCTGAATATTACACTTCAAAGAGATGAGTGTAATTTTAGCTGCATTTGTGCCTAACAATCAGGTTAAATCTCCCTTCTTTATAAGAATTATCCTTCATGTATATACAGGTATAGGTATATAAATACTCATGTATGTATATAAATTTCGGTCTGTGTAACTTGCTATATGTAGCATTTTGTAGTGAATCTAAGTGTCGTAGCAAGGTGTCCCCACTCTGTCACTGCATCAGCGTTGAAAGACACAGCTAATGAGTTAATTCTGATGGATAGAGTTACATCCATAGCAGACCTTCTATGTGATGGTGTATCTAGTCCCATGCTTGGAGTACTGTCCTGTGGTCTTCATACCCCATTGTTTCTTTTTAGGGACAAGGACAAAAGGACTTATTTAAAAGCTTCCTTTCAACCACAAGTAAGGGATGTTACTATACTGTACTACCCTGCAGGGAATATTTTAAAGAGAATGACTGACAAGCTCATGATAACTTATCTAAAAAGACTGGTCAGGAGTTCTGATCAGCCTGTAACCAGTGTTTCAGTGGTGTTAAACAGAATTGACATAAGACAATCTCTTTTTTTAAGATATAATTTTCATGAGCATCCAAGGAAATATTGCTTCAGAAAAAATTAGAAAGACTTAAAAAATTTAAACTCTCTGGAGGGAATACATCACAAGGGGGAATTTTTGATCCTCTCAAGTGTCACAATTTCAAACCCTAACAGGAAGCAAATATTTTCTTATAGCAATGTCAGAAGCCAGCACATTAGCTATGTCCAAGCCAATTAGTTTTCTCAGATAGATCTGCTTTAGAAGGAACTATCTGGAAGCCTTGGAGACGTAAGAAGCCATATCTGTACACCTCAGGGTCCCTGACTGCATTTGACTTTCATGTATTTAGTATAATAGACATATTCAGTGGAATCCAGTCATTATTTTTAATTGGTTACCATATAATTTATTTATCAAACTCAAATCTGCTATCATCTTGGCTCTTGTTAATTGATTATAAAGACTCTTTTCATAGAAAAGAACAGAATTTCTAAGTGTTAGGCACTAACAATTATACAAATTATGGTAAATATTGTTTGGATTGAGTACACCTGCATGAAGCTGATAGATGTCACCCAGTTTAGTGGTGTGGATGAGACTCTAAACTTTCAGCAGTAAGGGAAGTGAGGCACTAGAACAGGTTGCCCAGAGCAGTGGTGGATGCCCCATTCCTTAAAGTGTTCCAAGCCAAGCTGGACAGGGGCCTGATCAACTTGGTCTAGCAGAAGGTGTGCCTGCCCATGGCAGGGGGTTTAGAACCAGATGATCTTTAAAGTTTTTTTCGAACCAGGCCATTCTATGAATTTATGATTCTATAAATAGACAGTAGTTTAAATATACTCAAGTATGACTCTGTAGGGTGCTGTTTACTCTTGTTTTCCTTTCAAGTTATACTCCATATATAATATGTATATGAGATCAGAAATAAGTTAAGACCCTAGATTTAAAGTCATAATTTTTCTGTTAGCATATATGCACACAGTGATCTAATAGTTCTTGATCTTGCAGACAGATCTCCAGATCTTCTGCTGGTGAAGAACAGCATTTAGTCAACAAATATAGATAACTGATAACATTGTGCTACCATTGGGCAAATGCCTTTTTGGAGATAAAACTGACTAATATAATACACACCATCTAGGGAATCAAGCACATACTGATTCTTGAGTCAGGAGTTGTCTGTGTAAAATCTGCAGTTTTCATCAGACCAGCATCATACGTTTTGCTTCAGTGCCTATAAGAAGGCCTCAGGGACTTACTAACCTTTATGGGAAAAGTCTTTTATAACTTATTACCTGTTCTAGAGGGATAAAGGGCTTTTTTTAGCTTCCTGTAAAATTTAATAGAGGATAGAAGTGCTATAAAATTCTACAGGAGGTGTGACAGCTTATAGGAGAAAGACAATTCTCATTCAGGTCCCTAGATATAACTTTTACAATATTCTTTCCCTATATCACTGAATCACTGAATCAATTAGGTTGGAAAAGACCTCTGAGATCATCGAGTCCAACCTATGGCCCAACACAACCTTGTCAACTACACCATGGCACTAAATATCACATCTAAGCTTTCTTTAAACCCCTCCAGGGACAGTGACTCCACCCTCCCTAGGCAGCCCATTCCATTTTTAAGTGTAATTTCCAACTAATTTATATTTTTTTTTCCTTTTCAGTTTTGTTAATTTGTGTTTTATATGGCTGGTGTACACATAATAACCTACATTTTGTTGAAATATATGGATAATAATTATATTATGTGCTTCTTAATACATTAGATTCCTAAAAAAACCCACCAGACATTACTGTAGATGCTTTTAAAGAAACAGTATGTAAATATTCCACATTTTTTAGATTCAGTCATTTTTGTACATTGATTTCTTCTAAAACTTTTAGTAAAACATTAAGCTCCCCCAGCTGTTTACTGGTAGTCAGTCTTTTTTTAAGTGCAGTCTTAATAAGCTGATTCTGCACCTTTTTGAGAGAATGTTTTAATGGGAAACCCATTTGATTGGAAACCCATTGTTCTAACTTGTTATTAAACAATTCAGTTGATTTCCACTCAAAAAAGTCAGATGAATGTAACTTGTCAAGTACAGCCATGGAAAGTCATGTTCATAAGAGAATCCATGTTTTTCTCATGCACACCTATTGAAGACAGATATATTTTCTAGCATAAATTCAAGAGAATTAGGAAAGAAATGACAGTAAGCTGTTTCTAAAATGTTTTAAAAATTTTAAACTGAATTTCTTATCATCACAAAAGTTAAAGGTGAAAATGTGCATATGTTTTGTCGTAAATGATCACCAATTATTTTTGTAAATGGTATTTTATATTAAAAAATATTGTCATTTCATTTACAATTGGAATTCAGGTTAAATTAAGATATGCATGCTGTGAGGCATACTAGGCTAATCATGTCAAGGTCATTCTGTGTAAAGCTGGAGAAAAGGATCTCAAAGGGACTGCATTTGCTTTGGGGCAGGTATTTTCTCTAGTGCAGTCTCTAAGTCTTGCTTCCCTGTGCACATCCTGCTTAGACCAAGACTGCATAACCCAGATAGTTATTGATGACGTTATACTAGGCACTTTTAATTTTTTTTCGAAATAAACTCAGAATACAAAAGTATCTGTAGTTCTTTGCAGTAGCAATACGTTTAGGGAATTGTTGATAAGTATGTTGGCCCTGTAGCTCAAGTCTGTCATTAATGATGAAAGACTAGAAAGGGAGCTTTCTGCAGCTTATCTGATAAGCTTGCCAGTAAAGCCTGGAGTTCCTTACCTTAAACAATATGAGGAATACCGGCTGTTTTTATTTTTTTTTTAAATTAGTTCCTCTTTGAGCAAAGTGCCAGCCCCCAGAGATAAAAAAATGAAGATGCAAAGAACCAAATTCAGGACAGATACTCAGGCTTGTCCATTTTAATGTTAACTATACTAAGCTGACAGACAAAAATGAGATCAAAACAGGAGTAGTATCTTAAAGACTGTTTTCAGAGATGTTTATTAGGATTAAAGTGTTTGGGTAAGCCAATATTTTTTATTTTCTTAAAAGCCACTCTCCATCTTGCTTCAAAAGCTGTGTCCCAACAACACTTATGAGGGCTCAAAAGATAGTTGGAGAGAGACTTTTTACAGGTGTCTCTAAAGAGAAGAAAAGGGGCAACAGTTTTATATTGAAAGAGGGTAAACTTAGATTGGACATTAGGAATAGGTTTTTTTACAGTGAGGGACGTGAGGCACTGGAACAAGTTGCCCAGAGAAGTTGTGGATGCTCCATCCCTGGAAGTGTTCAAGGCCAGGTTGGACGGTGCCCTAAGCAACCTGATCTAGTGGAAGGTGTCCCTGCCCACAGCAAGGGGGTTGGTACTCAGTGACAATTAATATCCCTTCCAATACAAACCATTGTATGATTCTATGTATCTTTTAGGTAATGGTGAGAAAATATTTTGAGTTTCTTATGTGAAAGATTCTAAGTACAAAGTTCAATAAGTAATGCGACTTATATTTTTATAACTTATCCTCCTGATAAGGCCCAACAAACTGCATAGTGTACACACATTCCCACTTATTTCACCACTGAGTTGCACAGATACGTGGCTGGAAACTCAGAAGTAGCATTACAGCCCACAACACTGAAAGACAAAAGTTCCCGTTTTCAGCTAACTTGAGTGGCAGCTGCTATTAAATTCTGTGATTTTGATTTTTCTACTGGTCAAGCAAAATTGAAATACAACAATCAAAGTTTAGTTACAAAAGGAGACATTCCCAAAATGTATTAAGGCTGAGAATACAGATAGAAAATATTTTTAGGTAAATTAAGCAAAAAAATAAAATCAAATAATCCCCAAAGAAACAAATCCCTTTCACGTGGAACAATGTGTATTTCAATTGTGTGTTTTCTCATATGTTGTACATAAAATGTAGCATGACAAAAGTCTGTATGGCAGCAATAACCTTTTAATGACTACTAAAATTTTATTTTATTTGAAGTAGATATACAGTCCTGTAAACTTAAGTTTCATTTTTATAAAACATCAAATGATGAATGCAGAATTTACATCCAATTTCATCCTGAAGATACCCTAAATAATCCTGTTATGTCATGTATATGATCCTTACCGGGATAAAACCCAAACCACACCCATCTCCATTAAATATGAAAAATCATTCTACTGAAAATACAGTTTTCTAAAAGCAGAATTATTAAAAGGAGTAAACAGTAGGCAGATTGTGAAATGACTATAAGACCACAAAGATGTACAGATGTATAACTGGAATACTAAATTTTATGAGCAGAGTTTGTGGAGTCATTTTGTTGGATTTGAGTCAGAAAGAGCCATTTCAGTGCATTCAAGAGACAGGAAGAGAAATCTCCATCAACCCAAAGGCTAGCAGAAAATTTTCTTCAGGGAAAATGTATCCACTTCTCATGTCTCCCATTTTAGTATTTAGTTTAATGCACATCATGTATTTGGCTTCTGTCTGTGTTTTTCTTTCCCAGCATAATTTTTGCAACAGATTTGCCCTGAAGCGTTAACTACCCTTGATAGTTTTCTCTCTTACTGTGTGATTACTTGCTTAGCATAATGACTTTTCTGCTTTTTTAAATTAGTATGGTGTCACAGGAACTACTGTCAAAAAAGTTGACTTTAATGCAATATGATAATATCAGCAATGGTAAGAACATATAGAATGTTAATGTAACTACATTTCAGGTGTCCTGAGTAACCTTTCAGAATTTCCATGCTTTATTTTGCACAGTAAATTTTGAGAAAGCATTTTTAAAAATTCAGATCTGTAATAGGAAAATAGCAAAACACAGCTGAACAAAATTTCTCAACAGAACATTTTATTCTCTTTAGAAAGAATTGTACAAAACCCCCAATATTTCATAACAAAATGCTAATTTTATCTATGTTCTTCTAATGCTAACCTGACTTACTATGACATCAAAATATGATTATCTTCACTCATAAACTGTATACTAATATACATTATATTTCAGCAACATAATTCCTCCTATAGTCTTCATTATGCTTATAATATATATATTATGCATTATCTTGTACATTTTAAAAATAAAATTATTTTATATTACCAGAATACATTTTTCCAAGAAACTCCTGAGATTAGGTCACTTGCTTTATTTATTTGCAAATTTTTAAGATTTTACTTTTAGTTCAAATACATGATGCATTAGTTTTATTAACTGGAATTTGAGGTGACAAAAATTCTAATTGCTGACGATTTATTATGTGACTTTGTAGCACAATAATATTGAACATTGCTCTACCACCACTTTGCTTGAGATTATTCATGTACTAAAACTGTGAAAGAATTCTGGAGCATGGATAATTTTTGAATCAATAACTACATTTGACAGTAATGATGTTTTAGTTTTTTACTGCTCTAGGCAGTGAAAAGTTTAAGCAACATTACAGAAAAATAAACCAGCATAATACTTATATTCTTTTCTTTCTTATTGATTCATGTTAAAAAGAATGTGGTGAGGAAGCTACTGAAGGACAGAAAGACAGTCTTTTCTTTAGCAAACACTGAGCAGTTAAATAGTGTAATCCCACTTAATGTTTTGAGTAACTCTCCATATAAATTAAGAGATTAACTGAGAAAAGAATGAGTTTATGAATATTTTTGTTTTATTCTCTTGTCAGTAGAAAATATTTCCTCAGCATATGCTACACAAATACAGAAAGAGTTCTTCTCATAAACAATTCACTAAAATTCTGTTCTTTTGCATAATAGAGCTGGATTAGTTCTGTTCTGCTTAGTCTCCAGGCCCAGGGAAATGCAAATGCACATGTGGGTGTCTAGCTCATAAACTATACTTAACTGTATTTAAGAGGTCATATAAATGTTATGTTAAAATTTCATCAGCTTTCACCATTTAATACCACATTATGCATATAAATGCTGATACTCTCACATTTTTCCTAATATCAGAAAGAATCCAAACACATTTATATACACTAATTACAATATTGCAGTGTTAAACTGATTAGTGTAGTTCAACTTTATTGAAACTATCCCTGACTTTCAAGTAAAGGGAATGTTTAATATGATAATTATAAGGCCTTGAAAGAAGTTTGGAACAGCCTATGATCTCCAAGAAGAATAAAAACCACACTAAAAATAACTAACCTGAACAAGGTTTTTACTCTTGGTAAGGATAATGAAGTTCTTGGTATATACTATCTACTTTATTAAAAATGCAAAATTTTAAGGTTTCTTTTCAAAAGGTTATTAAACTGGAACATAATTAAAAATATAATAGCTGAGAACAAATGTAAATGTTTCTGGAAGTATGACATTAATAACTCTGGCATGAATTAATCATTAGGTGTAATATATTGGTATATTTTTTGCATACAGCTTTGCCACTGCACTTCATGTTTCATCTACAAGATCACTTTCTATTCAGCACTTGTGTCCCAGCCAATTAATGAGTGGTAACTGTGTCATATTTGTGAACAGATTCAAATAGTTATTTCAGGTATTAAGCAAATATTGTCTAGCTTTAAATTATTGAAAGTGTTGACCCAGAAATTCTGAGGTAATCAGTGTTCTTGGGGTTTCTGTCTCTTTTTGTCAGCAAAAAAGCAGAGCTAGTTGAATACTGTTTGTTGTATTTTTCTTGTGTCTGGATGATTTATACAAATGTATTCCTGTATTTTCCTTATCATCCTTTCTGCTAACTAATTTGAATATTTCTCTTTGATTTTTCATTATATAAATCTTAGTGAAGAAATATGGGTGCTTTAAGCCTTTTATACACCTCATAAAAATCCTTCAATTATTTTTCACAGTGTAACATCCAGAAATCTCCAGCACACCCTGAGGCTGGATCTGCATTTCAGTACGTCCTGCTCTAGGCAGACTGGACTTGTTGGCCTCATTTCATTTGCAAGGAAAATATGCTCCAATTATCTCCATGAAGAGACCTGCTAGAACATATTTTTTTATTTCCTCCCTCTGGAAGGAAATTTGCATGTGCAGTGAAGTGGTGAGCTAACACAGTTCCCCACAACATGGAGCTGAGACTGAAGCAAAATACAGTTTGTGCCAGAATTGAAGGATGCACTGCAGGGCATCCTCACCTCATAAGCATAGCCTTTTACTCCATTATATATATTGGATAGTTACATGTCACCATCCTGCCACATTTTTTCACGTCAGATCCTCATAGGTTATAATTCTACTAATAAATTAATTGAGTTTGGGTCATGAGGTAAACAGACAAAAAAGTGATAAAACTGAAAAAAAAAACCCCAAAACTGAGAAAAAAATGTCCCTAAAATTAAATTTTCTTATTTTTAAAGGCATGTAAATATCTAGAATTAATTACCTCTGGTCAATGTTAATGCTCAAATGATGATTTGGAATTTTCTGAGAGAAAACCAGCTACCACAGGCTGAGTTGTTCAAAAGATCATTGCAGCAATTTAACAGTTTATTGAATTCCAGTGCCAAGGTACTTTCCTGTTTATGTATAATTTTGCAACAGAAGCATAGCTACTACATATTTTTATATGTAGTATAATATAGAATGCTGAGAGCAGAAAGAGATGGAAAATAACCTACATAAATTAACAAGATTTCTCACACTTCAGTTTGTGAGGCAGTTTGTTAACTTACCATTTAGGCTTACCTGTCCAGCACAGTCAGGTGGAGGGAACACAGAGAAGAAGCAGAGTACAAGCAGGAAAACATGTGTCAGGAGGGCTTGTCTCCTGGCCAGAATCTCTTTCTGAGCAATTCACAGTCTATAGATACCAGTTTAATTTTGTAATTTTTTAAAACACAGAAAACTAAATATGCTATTTTTTGGGTATTTCCCCATTTTTTTTAGGAGGTTTAAGTGAATGGAAATATTTAATTCACCAAATTAATTTATCTAATAGGTCACACAAGTACAAATAGAATTATCCATAATCAGTATAATTCAAGTAATTTGCAATTCAGCTGAGACATTGTAGACCTTTGACAACTGACTGTTGAAAGAATTAATCCCTGAGGAATTTACGAATATTTTCACCTTATATGGACACAGAGAGTTTAGAGCATATTTACAGAAGACTCATGGACAGCTGCCTCTTTTAGTAATGCTTATTAATTGCTGTGGTAGTTTGGATAAGTTAGGCCTGGTTACCATAACTGCTACCATAAGCCCATGAACTTTATCAACTGTTTCTATCACTAGTCAGTAGATGGCTAACCTCTAGTTCTGAATGACAGAATGAACCTTGAATGTAGGAAATAGACAGCCAAACTACACAAGCCTATCACCAAAAACAGCAGCAGGTCCAGAAGAACTTTTTTTGACTGCCCAAACAGCAACACCAAGTCAGACACCACCACCTCCTGTTATTTTGCTCTATACCGCTGCAAAAGTCTAACTCCATTTTCTGTATTACCAGATATTGGAGCCCTGAAGGAAGAAAGTAGCTTTCTCCTTAAATTTCCCACTCCTTAATTCCTGTCTTCCAGGAAAAACAAAGCTCAACCTCTACATGTTTTCTGTTCTGTATTTATTCAGTTCATCTTCTAGTTGAACTTATGCATATACAGAAACAAATAAATGAGAAATTCGATCAGAGACTCCTGTCTCAGAAGGGAGAACTGGGGATCATCTGGTTTTGGCTAGGATAGAGTTAATTTTCTTAGTTGCTGATACAGTGCTGTGGTTTTGGATGTAATATGAGAATAATTTTAATAATACAGTGTTTTAGTTGCTACTGAGCAGGGCTTATCCTAAATTGAAGACTTTTCTGTTTCCCAAGCTCTCACAGCGAGGAGTTTCACAGGAAGATGGGAAGAAGCACAAACAGGACAGCTGACCTGAATTGGCCAAAGAGATATTCCATGCTATAGCAAGTCATGCTTAGTGTATAAACTGGGGGGAGCTTGTTATGAGAGAGGAGAGAGAACAGATTTCTACAACCTTTCAAAATATATATAAAAACTGTCTCATTATATTGCCTGAAAATTCCTATGTGGTTGATTACCTATGACAAACTCTCCACTCAGTAACTTTTTCAACAGTAGACCTAACTAATTTATGCTTAAAACACTTGAAAAGTAGTCCCATAAAATTATTTCTTGCCAAATATGTTATTAAATAACTTTTCAGACAGTTAGTTTTGTGAAGGAACTTATTCTTGGATCCTATTTTTAGTGAATTGTCACTCCATTTTACCTAGCTTGCTCAGTCTAATACTCTGCTGTTCTCCACTTAGTCTATGTAAGAATCATTCAAAAGGTTTCTAAAATTTACAGTCAAAAAGTTTCAAGCTTTTTCAACCTCAGGCAACTACTCTGATTTTTGAAGTTAAACTTTGCATCTTAATCTCTTATACAGACTGTTTAATAATTTATGGAAGAATTTCAAGTGACTTTTCAAAGATTTTTTCTTTTGGAGAGAAAAGGAAAAAAAAGTGCTTCCACAGTAATCTTGTACAGCTCTTGTACAGCATGAAATTAGGGATTAAGCCCCTTGAAATATTTTAATGACTTTTCATAAATAAATGCATGTTGCCCTATTACTCTGAAAGATATGTAATTAGAAATAATGTTTAAAAGGTAGTTTTAAATCATACAAATAAACCGCTTCTAGATGAGAGAATTTCCTCCTTTCCTGCAGTCACTTAAATCTCTAATTATCTGGGAAAAAAAAAAAAAAGTCTGTGTAATCTTATTACTATTCAGTAAAGTTTTAACTGAGGGAAAGATAATGGTATACATTATTGTGAGAAATTATATCTGATCCAATGAGCCTGAACTTCTGTTGTATAGAAACCTAATTCAGTTGCAAAATATTATGCAGAAATAAGGGAATATGGAGGAAATCAGGTGTTTCATCCCACAGAGCTCTTTCCACTAGGGGCAGATGAAACTGCATCTCATATCAAACACTGTGATCGTATTAAAATACTTTATTTAATAATGTACCACTACTTTCCCTGCTCTGTTTTGGAATTCGCAATGGACTTGATCTTTAATGTCCAAATACTATCTCCTGATGCTATCTTTGCTTAGGTTTTCACCCTTTAACAAATATTTTGCCTCTTATTAAGAAAGAAGATAGTGCAGAAAATAGTCAATATTTATATATATAGTCAACCTATATATATAGTCACTATTGTGGAATTTCAATGACACTATATTAAGAAGTAGCACCAAATACTTTTTCTTATTTAACATCCTTTATGTTCATGATTCTTATAAATATGGACATATTTTTTAAGAAAGTATTAAGTTATTACCAATACATAAGTCACTTTTAATAGTTCTGGTTATGCAGCATATAGCCACTTCTACACATTCATTTGTTTGAAAGTAAGAAAGAGTTTTATTGCACAGATTTAGAACTTTTTAGAGTATTTATGAACATTATGGAGTACTGGTTCTTTAATTTCTTAGTTTGTTTTCTAAAAGAAGATACTAGCTCTAAATGCCAGACTATCTTTGTAGGCAGAGAGAAAACATTATTACCTTGTTTCTCACCTACAACATTTTTTTTTGTCCTGCTTTGGCTACTTTTACAAGTCGGGTCTAGTAAGTACGCTTGTGAAGTCTTCTGTCTTCCCCCTCCAGCCCTTTCCTTCTTCCCCTCACATTTTGTTGCTGGTCATGACACCATATGGTCTGGGATATCCCTTTGGTCAGTTTGGGTCAGCTGTCCCTGCTATGTCCCCTTCCAACTTCTCGTATTCCTCCAGCCTCCTCACTGGTGGGGTGAAGTGAGGAGCAGAGAAGGCCTTGACTGTGTAAACACTGCTCAGTAATCTTAAAAACATCCGTTTTCAACACTGTTTCCAGCACAAACTCAAAGCACAGCACCATACAAGCTGCCATGAAAAAGTTTAACTCTATGGCAGCCAAAACTGGTACAATCTTCACCCTTTATTCCGTACTGATTATGTCACGGTCCTGTCCCACACTATCTAATACATCCTCATTAGGCACCACGCCCTTCTTGTCCTTTGATATATTTACAGAGGTATCATTCCCTTAGTCTGCAGACCAGCACTACAAAATATCCTGGGAGTTTATTCAGCCCATGCCTCTGGACTCCATCTGTTATGGTGGTCACTCAGGAGACAAGAGGTGGTGTATTTTGTGGAGCGACTGGGCACCAAAACCAGCTCAGCTCAGGTCTCCACTGCACTTACATTATCTATGTACAGCACTTTCTCTAGGATGAGAAAAAAATTTGCACTCATCATTTACTTCCTTTAAATATTTCTTAACCTAACAGGTAGACAGACTTGTGCTGTTTTTTCTGGGACTGCTTATGTCAGACAGCTACTTGTCTACTGATAGGTCTTCAAACCTGTGCATTGGATGGTGTACACTGTTTATTTAATTTTATAATTATATTATTTAAAACTCTGTGAAACTATTTGGCCTCTTTCATCTCTTTCTATTTCCTTCAATACTCTAGAGTTCAACAAATTTTTTAAACTGCAAGTGTTTATGTTTTCCAATTTTTAAAAAGTATTTTCTTGATCTGTGTTTAATGACTTTAAGAAAGCAAAGTAATTTGTTTCTTCACAAAAATGCATGTAACAAGAAATACTGCCAAGTCTTAAAAGCAGTTCTATTCATAAAGCTTCTAGCAAAAATAACTGATTAAAGGAAAGGGTAATCATCCAAAGACACTAAAAAATCTCTTGATCATAGTCAGGATTAATATTTTAAATTTTTTTATTCCTAAAATATATAAATAGAAGGTTGTTACAAGTATCCACTCATGGGCACTTTAAACAGAAAGACATATAAAATTTAATCAAGCTTCCTGACTTTTGAGAAACACTTTAATCCTTTTTTTTCTTTCTGTGTTCATCAGTGTTCATCTTCAAAATTAAATCCATTATACTCTTCCATTGCTAATCTTGGTGGAAGTATTTAATGCCTGATATTCATTAATTCTTCAATCTATACGTTTTATTCACACAGACATTTAATTATTTGATATCTGATAGCTTTGACGTGTTTGTGCCTGTGTGTCTGTGAGTACAGGGCAGTGCGTATAAAGTGAACATATTAAGATTATGTAATATAAAAATAACAATGGGAGTAATTTTTAAAAATAACAGCCAGAAGGTCAAGCTTCAGAAATAATTTCCAGAGCAGATTAAAGTATAGTGGGATTTGACTACCTCTGGGAAACTCTAAAACCTTCCTGCTCTGAAAAAGTGGTTTCACTCTAATCAGAGCTGCAGTCACAGCCTGCAGACTATTGATTTCCCCCAAATGTTCAAAACTGCAGATCAATCTATTTATACGCTTTAAAAAAAAAAAGATAAAAGACAAACCCACAGCATGGCCATGACTGTAGCACACATACATTTTCTGAAAACAGAGTGCACCCTCATCTTGAAAATCCACTAAGGACCTGGAAATCACCAGTATTTATTACATAGGAGGAGCAAGGGTTGAGTAGCAGAAAAAGCAAAATAAACAAAAACAAGGGGATAGCCTTGCCTTTGGATCTGGATTACTCATGTGTAAATTAAGCACATACATAAATGAGAGTTTTCAGGTCTAGGCCCCTAGGCTACCATTTGTGATGTCTGATTTGCAAGAAAATGATTTTCTTCATTGTGCCAATTACTTTTTGCTCAACTTACGATAGCTTCCAAATAGATCATTAGCCAAATAGCAATTACCTTGGGCAAAGAACACCTCTTAACAATGCCCAAATTATTTGGCTTGTGGAAGCAGTGCTACTTGTGAAATTAAATTGCATCTAAGAAAAGACAGTTTTAACAAGAGGCTTACGATTTTAAATAATTTCAAATGCAATTTTTTTCAGGAGTCATATTTAGTTCCAGGCATGTTATAATTTCAGTATTAGCAAAATGAGATTTACGTTAGTACTGAATCATTTGTTTTGGAAAAATCTGCTATCCTGTAAACTGAATGTACCAGCTACTGGCTACCTGCAGTTTTGTTTTAATAAGACCATTAATTATAAAACATGGCAAGTGCTAAAAATTCATAATCTTAATCTAAAAAAGGAATAATCAATAGAACCGCTGACTATACACCTGCCATATTCATCTAATATATGAATGTTTTACCATTCAAATTTGGGCATTTATTACATAAAATATAGCTACAGGTCCAAATAACCACAAGTGCTACTAAAGAATAAGTAGCAAAATTTAAAGTGTAAACTTATAAATTAATGTATAACTTGCAGAGGAATAGAAATTTTTCTGTAGTCCTTATTAAGGGCAAATTCTTTCCACATTAAACCTACAGATACTTTTCTGCTGGATACAGTGAAGACTAAAATTAAACTAAACTTTCCATAAACAGAGCCAGGAGTAAAATATGACATCACTTTGGTTCCTTTATTTTATTATGCAAGCATACCAAAGAATGGGAATTTGTTTCTAAGGAGCCACTGTCAGTAGACCTTCCAAACCACTGACCTTAGGGCCCACAGGAGCAATGAAAAAGAAATTCCCTTTGATCTAGGAAAATGGATGCTCAAAAAATTCATGAACTGATCATCTGTTAATACAAAATTAAGAAGGAAAAAATCACACTTCTGACCTGTACCTCATTCACTTGGGTTCTTTGGGAGACATTCCAGAAAATAAATTCCTAAACTTCATTTTTCCTAGGCTATTCTGGAAGCCAGGAATACTTTCCTTCTAAAATTATTATCAGCCTGTCTCTCATAGTAGTTCCTGACCCTTCTGCCCTGGCAGATTATGGGATGAGATTATGAAGTGGCACCCTCAAGCAGGGGTAAAAAGAATATGCATTCTCCTGAGGACTTGTCTGCCTGCAGTACTTTAAGCACAAGGCAGTAACAGAAGCCTCTGCCCTACCATCCCTTCAGGCCTGTGGAGGGAGTGCTTGTCTTGCAGAGAGGAAAGAAGGGAGGTTGTGAATCATGGGAAGAGAGACTTCATTATCTGACTGGTACATTGAGACTCAGATTTCATTTATTCATATCTGGGGGAAAAGGCATTAAGGATTTACTCTAATGATTTTTTGAATACATTTCTTCAACATTGTGCAATTATCACACGTAATATTTAAAATTTGGGTAATTTTACCCAAAATGGTAACCAAAAAATGGTGTCAGAATAGGGTTTCTTGGTTCTTTTTTTGCTGTTCTATTGCTTTCCAAAAGGTCAAACATTCAAACTTGTTGATTAAAATACTAGTCAATGTTTATTTTATGTCTTATCTTGCTTTTATTGGTTCACACAGAGGAAAACAGCTCATGCTTGCTTCTGATTATTCTGATGGTTCTGAAGTCACCAAACCACTGAAAAAAAAATTCTTTACTTTTTTTTTTACTTGAACCAACAAATAACCATTAAAAATTGAATCAAAATGCAGACCTGTTCTGAGGTTGTTTTTATTTTAAGCAGTTACATTTGGCAAGGTGCAACTGACTGAAAACATGTCATAACTGTAAAGATACACAACCACTATTGAATGATAGATTTATCAAAGAAAGTCTAGAATGATAAATTTTCAAATGAACACTTTTTTTCCCTACAGATCTTTTTTTAAGAACTGTAACTAACAGAATCTTTTGGCATTAAGCTTATGATATTCTTAATAAGGTAACTGAAAAATTAGTGGGGTGAATTGATTAATGGTGTGAATTCTCTTATCAGTAGTAAAACTTGGACAGCAAAATTTAGGTATTGCACTGCAAATACATCTTTGTGCTCAGTTTAGTTCAATTCAGTAAGTATAGAACTCATGGGGGATATCACTACTGAATTAACTTGTCTTTTCAGAAAAAAAATTGGCTGTACATGAGTAATCACCTTTTAAGCAGTGCTGTTTGATTCTTCCTCAGGGCTTTTCACAAGCGCTTTTCACTATTGTCTGCCTACAATACCAGAATTAACATATGGCAACCAAAAAAAAAAAAAGTAAAATCAATAAGACACACAGTTCTATTCCCTTTGTTTAATCTTCTTTGGTGTAATCAGTTGAAATTAAGTATCAAAAGAATACAGAAAGTTTTGCACCCAGTAAAAAACCATACAAGAAAAAATGTGGAGACAAAAGTACTAAATTGATATTTTGATAAAAATAACATTTGCTACATTGAAGAGCTGTCTGATGACTCATTTTATTATTATTTTGAACAGTAAAATAGAGCAGTATTTTCATTAAAAATGGTGTTCTGGACAATATTGGGTTTTTTGAACTTACTTGAGAGCTGGTGTCAGAAATCTTCTGACCCCAGCTGCACTAACCATCTGCCAGTATTATGATCAGTGATAGCTTGCTGCAGCACAAGCATCCACTTCCATACTGCTCACAGAAAACCAGCAAGAGGATTTGCTGTGTTATCTAGAGCAGATGACTGGTGGCACCATGCCTAGGGGAGGTAGCTCTTGTGTTCTGCTGAGACTGAACAACCAGTGATTTCTTCCTGTTTCCCCTTCCACCTGTCATGTTTCTTATCTTGTCTATCCTTACCTGATCCTTTAAAATACGTTCTACATCTTTTCACATTTTTTTTTAAATCCTATGCTTCAGGTGGTATATCACAGAGTTCTAAATCTTTCTTTTTGATCTATGCAAGTTTGATGGAGCACTATTCTCTTGCTGTGTCCTTATGTTCTCTGAGACCCTTTGTGACAAATTCACCTTAGAATAAGTAGTAGGAAAGGGTTTGAAGCATGACTCTAAGGGCAAAAATGGTATAGCAAGGTTTTGTTTCTGATTGGTGCCAGTTATGAAGACTGTTAGCTGTCTCATACATAGATAAATATCTGCCACAAACTAGCTCATGCTGTGAGCCTGCCCGTATTATCTGCCTGGATCCTTCTGGCCTGGATATTGCTTTTTCTGACTCCTCTTCCTGAATTACAAATTTATAAAGCTGTTTATAGATTTGTCTCATTTCATAAAGCTCGTGGTTTGGGCCATTATCTGACCTCTTGTCATGTGCTTGAAGGTTGTCAGGAGAAATGTGTGGGATTACATGCTGGTAGAGACCCAGTTTCTGACCTTTGGTGAAGAATAAGCCTTCTGCCAGCACGTCACCCCGACTGCAGGAAGCTTCCATGACTGCATTGTTTCTTCTCAGCTATTTTTGTAGCAATAGATCAGCAGATACCCAACCTGCTGAAAAACTACAACCTTGAATGGAAAGGGGGCAGTGAATTAATGCTGTAAGGAAGACGATAAGGTGAGAAAAGATACTTGGCAGGCAGGCAATGAATATCAAACTTGGCATATGAACTGTGATCAGATTCAGGAACATAACAGGCAAGTCTATTCAACTCTTTATGGCTGGGTCTGGTACACAGGCATAATGTATACCTAATAGACAGACATTTAGGTATAGACATTCTTTTGCCAAAAAACCTTCTGCCTGCCTTCTCTCTTGAGCAGCTATATAATATGACCTATTCGTGCTGTATTTGCCACTTGAGACCATGATAACCAAATAAGATAAAGGTCTATATAGGCTGAGCAGGGGGACCATATGGGTGTGGTCAGCAAATGGCTGACTTACCATGTGAGGTGCCATCTTAACACAGTTAATTCTTTCCTGAATATTTTTCAGGTTTTTTGGTAGCTAATTTCCATCTCGTAAAAAAATATTTTGATTGCCAGCTGTTTGGGTTACTGTAGATAAGAAATACATGCTGAAATACGTCTGCAGGGTTCTAACACAAGTGCCCATTCAATGTGTGTCAACAAGCAAAACGTTCAGAGCAATAATTAATTCAATCAATACAACCATTTGCGATTCACTTACATTCCTAAATAATAATAAATCCACATTTGTGATTCACTTACATTCCTAAGGAGATTGGACATTAATTAACAATTGTTAGACTATGTACCTCAGACTGGTAAATTCTGCATAATCTGAAGTGTTTACTACATATAAACACAGGTTGTGTGTCAATGACTATTTTAAGAATTTAATAGCCAGTAGCAAAGTAGTATGAAGAGTATGTTGAAATGAGAACTTGTAAGAAGAAATATTCTATCACAACAATATGACTTCATGCGGATCACACTTCGTCTTTTCTTCAGGTTTCAGGATTTATTTGCTGCTTAAAAAGCTAGGTAAGAATTGTAAGATGCACAACTATCTTGCTTTCAAAAGAAGCATGAGAAGAAAATACAAAAATTAGCAGTCATGGAGTTTAGATCTTGATGGCTGCACAATAAAGACACCCTTCCCCCCACAAAAAAAAAATAATATCAGTAGATAGTTATTGCATGATTTCACAGGTTATGTTGGTATTTATACTGGTTTATCTACATTAGAAATTACTTACATGAAGAGGAGATAAATATATCTAAATGTACCTTAAATATATTTGTAGTGTTTGTAATGTTTATGCTTCCCTCGTTAGTTCCATGAGCACACTGTAGTCTTTGTTATTCTTTTTTTTTAAAGCAACCAAGTAACTTTATAGCTAACAAAATAAATAATACAGGAATTAAAAAGTTCATTTAATTTACAATGAAGATATGAAATGCATTAGCAGTTTAGATAATTGTGTATGTTGCTTGGACAAGGCTAGCAACTCTAAGACAAACAACTTCCAAATAATATGCCGGGAATTTGTTCTGAACATTATAAACTTTTACAGGCTATCTGTATTTGTCTGTTTTCTGTTTGTCTGTTTGTTTTCTTTTCTTCCTAGAAGGTTTGGCTATGAGGCAAAAAGAAAACAGCATAATGAATAGATATATACAGTCTACTGCACGGAAAAATGGTCTCTTGTTATGTTTAGTAAGATATGCATTGTACAAATATATTGGATTACATAGACATTTGTCTAAAAGTATGTTTGAATTCTTACTACTTTTCAAAATAAATTTTCAGTTTCAACTACATACTGTTAATGTCATATGAGAAACATTTTTTTTTTTTTTTGACACTGCCTTCATTATTTTATTCTCCCCCCTTCTTTTTATTGGTGTCTGAAATCAGGGCTGTTAGTTAGAATTCGGTAAGAAAAAAAAATTAAAGACAATTCCCTAAGGCATAAAACTAAGTTCTGAAAGAGATATACAGAAATATACTATAGCTGAAGGTTTGTTAAGATTTCAACCAGCCATGGTGCACCTCACTAAGATGATGTATACCTACTTTTCCTGCTCCAACATTGTATATTAAGAAACAATAATTAAAAAAAAAGTCTGAAAGTGCATGATAAGCATATATGTTAACATCATTAGTAAAAGGAGTAAAAATCAAAAAAGGTAACAGTTATAAATATATTTGAATCAGCAATCAAGTATGTGTAACAACAGTGATAAAATGTAAATGGTCTAAGCACAAGCACCTGCTTATTTTTCAGTGAGGAAATTATAGCTGTGAAAAATAAAGTAAAGCACACCATTTCTTCTCAAGTTAACCTTTTTAATTAAACAAAAGCAACATTAGAACCTTGCACATAATGACTATGAACTGAAGCAAGACGAAATTCCTTAAATTCCTTGAAGGATTCCCACAAGTATTGGATAAATTCTGTGACTTTTTTGGGGACTTGTTTGTTTGGTTTTTTGTTGAATCTCATGCTAATTTGTGACAAAATTTAAATCCCTGTTCAGTGCTAGCATTTTTTTCCAGTAGCATTTTTTTTCCTAGGAAGAAAATTCCTTGTTCTTTGTTTAATGAACTTAATTTAAGCATCCATACATGTAACAAAGTCAATATCATACAGTATGGTATGTGTAAATGTCTAGGGAAAGCTGAAGATAAGAAAAATCTTACTTATATGTTAGACGTTTTCTTTAAAAAATACTTGAACACAAAATAATATGTTTTAAATTAATTATCTTTAGAATTTAAAATTTGAAATGAATATTGGAATTAAAATAAAATATTCCCAGTACTCTGGATAATCCACTTAATAGACATAGCATAAGAGTTTAAATGTAATTTCCTGTTCCTTAAAAAAAAGAGAATTTCCTTCTGATATCTTTGTCAATGATTTTCATGTTAAATAAACTGAAAAACATCTCAAAGGGCCAAAATTCATATCTTTTTCTTGTTAATATTGAAGAAAATAAGTTACCATAGATGGATGTTTTATATTCCTGAATAGTTTTGAAAGAACTCTGCCTGGCATGGGAATCTGGTCTACTAAAGAATGATACAAGGAAGGAAGCCCCCTACAACTTCTATCGTTTTTGATTAAGTCTCAATTTTTTTCTGACTGCCAGAATTTTGGGAAATTTGCTAAAGTAGATCTGCTAAAAACTGTGAACACAGCATAAATGCTTATTAATATTAGCATCAGGGTTTAGTATGAATACAAAGGTTGTATTTTACTGTTCCTATGAGAAAACCTGCTTGTGATTTCTCATATCAAAAATGAGTGTGGAACATTACAGGACTACTATAACTTTTTATTCTAATCAGTCTAATGGAAGGATCTGTAGACCAGGAAACTTGATTTATGGCAAAAATTTTCAAATCAATGTGTACTTTATTCTAAGATGTGATATATTATATAAAGACTAACATGACAACTGTCCTTGGAAATTTGGACATAATGAGTTCAGCTCTGTGGAACAAATCCAAAGATTTGTGAGGCTTTAATGATTAATTTTTTTGGGGCATTTTGAAATATTTTACGTTCTTTTTTAATAACAATTAACAAACTAACAAATTAACAAGCAGAAATTATTTGAGTTCTTTCCATTCACTAGTGATACAAGTATACTGTGACAGACACTAATGAGACAGAAGGCAAAGAGAAGTTTCAAGTAATCTCTGAGCTTTATTTTGTGCACAGAGACATAGGCATAACATACTGAAAAAAATATATTATTAAAAAATTACATAGGAACTTGTGAAAGTTTTGTATTAGAATATTTGTTTCAACAACTTAAAAAATGTTAAATTCGAATACCATGACCAACTCAATGGGGTATAGAAAACTGTCCAACTTAACAGCTGTTTGTCCTTTATTGTCTATAAAGGGAACTTCAAGCTGTAATGCACTGTAGAGACTGGAATAGAGAGTCCTGAATCTGTTTGTTTTAATCTGTATTCCCAGATCAAGCCAAAACCACTACCAGTAAGTCTTTCAGGACAGGCTCTAGACAGATTTATACAAAATGTCCCAGCTTTGTACTTCACATCCAACAACTGATCAAAATGATTAAAAAAGTGTCTGTTGCCTTTTTGCTAAAAAAAATCGATGTTGCTATAGGAAGAAATTCAACAGTTAATGCAACAACAGCTTATGTAATTGAACCAAAATATCACATCTATAATTATTTTTATGACCGTCTTCCCCAAATATAGAAATTGTGTAACTATCTGAGGATGATTCATTATATGGAAATTTCAAGATATCCAGTTTTCTTTTCCTTTCACAGCTTTCGGACTATTGTTACCCTTAGGTTGCCATGCATAAAAACAGTGTAATACTTTTGTACTATGTTACTATTATTTTTCTTTCATAGTTCTGGGTTGGTTGCTGTTGTAGGCCATTGGTCGATCAAGGATTCTGTGCTACATTTCTGATCCTTTTATATATATATTTTTGTCTACTTCTGAGGCATTTAACGAGGTTTCCTTAGCCTTTTGGGTTCATTGAGCTTGTGAAAATTGCAGCAATGTCAGCTTCCAATCTTATGCCTTGGGAAGCAGAGGGAATTGGAGAGGTCAGGGGCTGCTGGGCAGCAGTCAGCTATTACAGTATAAAAAGTAATAATAGTCATGGCTCACTAAAGAAGGTAGAAAGAGAACACAGAACTGAACTCACAGCAGAGCAAAGAAATGCTGACTTTGTAAAAGTAAACAATGTATATAAAATACTGAATCTTTCTCAAACTAGTATAGAGATTAGGTCAGACAACTTATTTACTACAAACCAACCAAATTAACTACGTGACATGATTTCTTTCCTGTACCATTTCAGGATATTAGACTGTAGATTGTTCTTTGACTCCCTTTCACTACATTACCTGTATGATGTTATTTAAAAAGCTGAATCATATGCTGTCTAACAACTGGCACATTAGTTGGGAGAATGCATTTACTTGGTAATTGTCAACAATTCATGTAATTTTAAAAGTCAGGGGGAAAGTATGAGCAAAATATTTTGGGATCAAATTAAACATGTAATCACAGGCAGAAGGCCTGAAAATTAGGAAAAAATATTTTTAAAATATTTTATTTTTTTAGAACATGTAGTGGTTTTTATCAAAGATGAACTAAAATTGACTGCTCTGTTATCAATTGTTAGAAATGGTCACAGCATCAAAATGAGGACAGATCACTTACTAGAAATGCCTACTAGAACACTGTGCAGAGTAGTAGCTTCACCATGTAGAAATCTGACACAGCCCTCAGTCACACAGCCAGTATAGCTTTTTTTACTAGCAAAAATAATTGTAGTCTTATAAAGAACGATGTCAGTCAGGAACTTAAAATGATACATATTTCCTAATTCTGTTCCTTTTTATATTACTGTGGAAAAAAAAAAACAAACAACTAACTAACATTTTCAATTCTACTTATAAAAATTACTGCCTGTGATAGATATGAGGTAAATGGAGCACAGTGTACCATAGTCCACTGTGTGAAGATATGGAAACCCTTGACCTAATGGATACAACCTGATGAAGAGATCAGAATTCCAGTGTCCGTTCTTACTGTGGCATTACTTGCTCCCAGAATTCTAGAGCAGTATACAAATTTTGACTGAAAGCTAAAAAAACAATTAAATGTGAAATAAATTGAAATATTCAAAATGGGATTAATAATGTGAGAACCCCATCTCTACATAAGTTACTTAATATAAGAAATTAATTAATTAATTGCAATGCCTCCTATACAGAATTCTAATGCTGACTTGGCATCTTAACAGGGTAGTTTTGATTCAGTGTGTGATTTGGGTAGATTCTGCCAGGGCAGCTTTTAGTGTTCAGTGCCTTCAGCTGCTCAGCATCGGCATTCCAGACATGCCGTTCACGTATGTTTCACAAGTACAAAAGAGGGCATTTTGAGCTGTAAATTGCAATCTAAATAGTGACCTACCGAGTAAATCACTGTTCTAATATTAGCAACTCCTATTCCCAAGTTTGGGGGCAGTGTTGTCATAGCCACTCTGCTGAATGCTTGTGTGATATTGCTTCCATTGTGATAATGCTGCACATGGGTGTCAGGATGTGACTTACTTTGCTATGAATCTGGCAGTAAAAATGATTTCCTGTCTCCTGATTTCCCTTTATCTCTGTCTATTGGTTGCTGCAATCTTTTCTTTGATAAAGTCTTTTTCTATTTGGCAAGGAGTAACAGCTGGCTGTGACAGGCTAGACAAGAAGGGAGATATATATATTGTTACAATTACTACTGGAAGGCCAGGTGAGAAAATTTCATTTTAGGGAAATGAGAATGGCAGGTGTGTCATGATGGTACAGACCCTGTGTGTAAGAGTGGTAATTTTGGAACTAGTGATTTACTTGTTTATTTTGACGGATTGTGTTAAGATTTCAAATTGTAATACGGGATTTTGTCTGAAAAGACCCTTGAAGAAAAGAGATTTTAATTTACTCAGGCCAGATCATCCACACAGGTACACTCAAGACATATGTTCTGAGAGATTAATAAAAATTATTTTCACTTTTTAAAATAATAAGAGATGATCTTTTCTTCTCGAGTAACTTAAATATTTATTATATCTTAATCTGAACCTATTATTTTAGGTTATCAAAGATTAAACTGGTGTTTAACAAATGTACATACTAACACATATACTGGTAATTTTTTTCCATATGGATGTCTATTCTAATTGGCTTCCCATTTCTTGTTTATATTCACTCATATCTTTAATTGTTTGTCTTTGCCTTTGAGTTGGTTAACCTGGAAAGAAACGGTATTAGAAAAACCTCAAACATCAAATGAACTACACTGTACGCAGGATACTGCCATCTTAAGCAGCTGAATGTTTCCTTTCATTGCAATTTATGTCAATGATAAATGTGAGTGAACACTTGATTAACAACATAACAGTCACCATAATGAATCATTTGCTCAAAATGAAGTTAGCAGAAAAAAAAAAAAAAGCTTTGCCCTTCTGATTAGAACAAGGATGGATTTTGAGGCAGGGATGTTGTTTTTATTGAGGCTGTTGTTGTTGTTGTTATGGCATTATGGTTAAAAAGATTAAAGATTGCAAAATGTTATCTTAAAATCTGTGGAATTTATGAACAATTGTCCCTTTTCAAAAATACTCTTATTTACAACATCATGTCTAAGTAAGATTTTTTCTGATCAAAATATTGCCTTTTCTTTCATTAACTTCTCCTCAACTACTTTCTGCATTCTGCTTGACATGCTAATAGAAAAACTTTTCCCCAGAAGAACTGTGTCTTCTCACTCTGTTGTAACACCTACAGTACCTTGGTTTCAACATTTCACTTTAATATACTTTTTCAGTTCCTCTGGAGCTTCCTAGTTTCATACTTAAAGCTGGAAAAGTAATAATTTCTCCTTTGTAGCAGTCTATAGTTTTTGTGTGGTGGTTTGGGTTTTTTTGGTTGGTTTTGCTGTCTTGGGGTTTTTTTCAGTGAACAGGTGAATGGGTCTTCCTTGCAGCTATATCATTGCCAAACATTATTTGCTGTTATATTTATCTCATTTCTAATTCAGTGATCAACGGAAGTCTATTTCAAAGCGTTTATAGTTTTAAGTTTTCCTACCTAATGCTGGCCAAATGTGTATTGTAGTACTGCAATTAAAAACTAAGTCTTTATATTTCTACCACTCTGGAGGAAAATAAGCTTCAGTAGAATTCTGATAAATGTGCAGATGTGTTTTCTTAACTATAAAGCGTCTAGCTCTCTTTGAAGGGATGAGACACATAGAGACTTATTTTTTCTCTTGAGTCCTCATTCTGCCTTTTGTCTGAATTATTTTGAGTTTATTCTGCTCATGTAACAAGTTCAGATACTTAATCAAATTTTGGATGCTTGGTCACAGTTTAGCTGAACCTCTTGCTTCGGAAATCTGACATAAATTGTGTGCCACTTGAGATTCTCACTACGCTTTTGATTTTGGGCAAGTCAAGTATGCTTTGCAACATTGCAGAAAGCATATCAAACACATAGTACAAAAAACGTTAAAAGCACTCTTGCAAAGCACAAAGTCCTCTCTCCTTTAGGCTTCAGGGAAAAGAATTAGGATTTGAAATCAGAGGAGCCAGAGTAATGACGTCATGAAGATGTTTACTGCATGAACGCAGTGTAGGATCTTACACACAGCCTTCATTTCCACTGATGTTTTGTTACATTTTACTGTGGTTTCAGAACATAGACTTATTTTCTATATTATGTATTGCCCTGATGACTTCTCGTGTTTCTTTCCACGCATACTCAGATTGGAGTGTGAGAGAGGTTAAGGTAAACCTAGATACTTCCCTAAAGAGACTTAGGCTTAAATATGTAATGGTACACTGGGACTGGGTGTTGCCTAGACAAGAGCCATAGGGATGACAGACTTCCAGGTTGGACTTGATTCTCCTTCCCCTAACAGCAGACTAACTAATTCCATGCATTTATTTTGTTGCTTCTCAGGAAATACACGCTTTGTTTGATTGTCCCCTCCCTGTCTCCCATATGGACATCAAGCTTAGATGTGACAGAGAAACAATCTCAATATATGAGAAATGAATTTGTCTCTTTGCTTGCTTATTGGATTACTTTTAAATACGCTTCATTCATTATTATTTTGTCCAGTGTTCTTCTATAAAGCATCTAATATGATTTGAAGTTCCTTCATTTTACTGCTACAGAGAGTATAAACCACTGGGACATCACATTACATGAACCACAAAAGAGCCATTCTTTCTTTGTACACATGCATTGTTTCTTCTGAAAATAAATCTCTGTGGAAATAAAAAGGATAGCACAGGGAAGGCAACATCTGTAACTTTCGATGCTTAATTTTCAATTATTTAAGTCATTAAGGTAATTCCACAAGGTCATTATGAACACTCCAAACTTTATTTACGTTTCAAAAATAAATCCACTAGGCCACCGCTACGCAAAGAGACAGTACATGGTACAGTAGTGCTCTTTTGTGTCACTAAGACAATGCATCGTCATGTTTTTTAAACATCTATCAACAAAAAACTGTGAGAAAAAGCAAAGCAGAAATGGAAAAAAAAATTAAAAACTATTCTATTAAGCAATCAAACATGAAAAAGGACAATAAATTAACAGCTATTTGATCACATTTTTATTTAAAATTCATTCTATTTTATCTCATCTTTCTAATACAGAAGGGTTAACTTTATATGACAGGATTATTTTATTCCACAAATCAAAACTAACAGGTACACGCTTTATATGATTTTTAGCCTTGAAAATATTTTTCATATAATCTTGAAAGTGTTTACTCTTTTTTCTTTATTATTTCTTTCTCTTTCTTCTCTTTTTGACACTATACTTCTGTATAAGAATATATGAACAACACACATTTTAAACACTTTCATGCCTGTATGACAGGATGAATATTGATTCACTCTATGCAGTGAAACAAAAATATCATAATTAGTGAGCACACAGTATTTTATAAAACATATTCATAGTTAAAAGAAGTGTCAAATTTTTCTTTTTTCTGAAATAGCACATTTGAGCTGGGTTTAGCACCTAGCTAATCAGTTTCTAAACAAGATTCTCCTGAACAATGCTTTCTTCCTATACTAAGCAGTATGCTCTCCTTTACTCCTTTTTTTTTTTTTCTCTTTTTTTCTTTTTTTTCAGCATTCCTTTCTGTTATCATCATAAACATGTTTGGTTTTTTCTTTATATTTAACTTATTCCTTCTTGTCCTATCTTTTCTTCTAACATTATGCAATATGGTTTGACTGCTGCTCTCCTGCTCTATTATACTTCTCCTGTCACCTCAGGTCTTTGTTTCATCATTTCTTTCTTACCCTTTATACCTCCACTTTCATCTTCCGTTTTCCCTTTTTAAAGGAGTATTGCACTACTTTGCACTGTGGCCTGCAATTTTCATTTTTTTCCCCAAGTAAGAGGTCTGCATTTTGACTCTGCATTCATGACAGCCTTCTGTCATTTACCTTCCCCTTCTATTTTGGCTTTATTTTTTCTATTTATTGTCTTCTTATGCTCATAAATAATATTTTTAAACATATGTTGATACATTTGCTTTGTTTCTGACAGGGACATCTATGGTGCCATCTATCCAACCTCTTTCAGATGCTACAATGTAAATACCTACAAATTTTTTGGTCAGTCTACAGATAAAAGCTGATGTTAGGAAGAAATTCTATGATAGATAAGTCACATAAAAACACCCATAACTATTCTTCCTTTTTTCTAGGAGAAAATCTTTGCATTTAGCCTCTTCTGCTTTCAGAAAAGTGTATCAGAGATGAAGAGAAATACCCAACACATGCATACTGCATGGATAAACATTTGAGAGATAGGGCAGTCCTGCATAAGACTATTTACAATTGAAACCACATCTGTGAAACATTTTACATGAAATTAAGTAGTACTAGCATGAGAATAACCACACAGTGCGGTAGATATGTAGTCTCCTTCTTTACATCTGCTTTTTGTGCCAGATTTCAGAGACTAGTCTTGACCCGCTGACCTTGGAAATTAATTGTTGAGGCTACTACATTTCTCCAGACTGCCTGTATTTTCTTTCTTTCTTTCTTTCTTTCTTTCTTTCTTT